>VCJN01003532.1:0-33278 GCA_006384855.1 Tetraselmis striata | reverse complement strand
CAATGACGGGGTTGCTCCGTCGAGGGCAGAATGATCTGCACCCAACCACCGGGGCCAAGCACGGCTAGGCAAGAAAGAAGTACCCGGCAGCGACCTCCCGCAGCTCATGCGGAGTCATGGCTGTCCGCGCGGTGGGGATGGCCACTGTCCACATGCCTGACGCCGCGTCGAGCTGGTTGAACAAGATCCGTTCCCTACATTGCAGGGAGAGCGCACACCTCATTTCGAAGCCGAGATTGGCATGGTCTAGAAATGCCGTCAGCTCCTTTTGCGAGCCCGACGCAGCCTCCACTTCCCGCTCCATCTGGGTGCATCTGCGTCGCCGAGATGGCCAGCAGTAGCCGCTTGGAGGCGGCTCCACGCCTCGCGCATCTCCGCGGCGTAGCTGTCCGACCCATGAGCATCGTTGAGGAAGTGGTCATACTGGCGGGCGGAAGAATTTGCGTTGAAGCTGCCTCGGCCAATTACGGACCCGAGATGTGGGTCGAAGAAACCTGGTGGGGGTGTTGGTGCCGGAGTTCCTAGTCAGGAACCTTGGGAGGATGGCATTCATGCAGCCGATGAAGGCGGCATCACGAACGGTAGCCATGCGGCGGATGCCAGCTCCCGGACGTACTGGTACGGGTACCTGTACCGGCACCTGCGCCGCGCACCGCGCCGGCGTGAGTGCGTGACTGTACCGGTACTGTACTACGCTGGACTACTACTCGGAAGGCCCTGGACCAGTAGTCTAGTCCAGGCTCAGTAGCGGTAGTACAGTAGCGCCGCGTGTATTTCCACCAGGGACTATGTACTACGGGCGGTAGTAAACATAATAATCTCTGTTTATAGCTCGTATGGCATGGAATGATCAAGCCGATCGTTGTTCGCTGAAGTCCAGCAGTAACCGGCGGATGTCAAATTCAAGCATACATCTCGTTCGGAGTGGCGCAGTGGAAGCGTGGAGGGCCCATAACCCTCAGGTCCCTGGATCGAAACCAGGCTCCGAAACGATCGCTCTCGGAAGGGAGATTTGAGATTATCATCGGACTATTTTTCTCTTGGGCGCGAAATAAGTCGGCTCATACAGTACTATATCGCCTATTATTATCACCGCGTTAGTAAATAATCCAGCGAAGCGTGAGCTTTATTGCCGTACGGGTACCTGCACCCGTATAGTGCAGCGGATCGGGCCTATTGGTGCATGACAAAAGCGCTTATCTACTGGAATGTACTACTAAGTACCATAACCCACCCACCCGCCCACCCACGGTCCTTAATTGCACAGCCGTCCGATTACGTCACATCTGAATCTCACAGTGACGGTTGGGAGGTACTCGTGTGAATTACAAAAAAGGCAGTTCCCCATAATTAGAAAATCAACACAGCAAGGCGCCTAAAAGCGGCCCGCATCCCGCATAAGGCAGGGAGGTCCTGGTACTGGTACTCGCTGCTCGCTGCTGGTAACGGGAAAAAAAACTCTGGTACTTCAAAGCGCTGGCAATGCAAACGCTCGCTGCTGGTACTTCAAAGCGCTGGCAATGCAATTCATGGAACTACTGTAGGCCAGTGATATACCTGTAGAAGCCGTTCTTTTAAAATTTTCCGAAAATTGACGCATCGCTGATTCAACTGTCAAGTTACTTCATATACAATATTCTGGTCTCTTTATACCCGTACGTATTGCTCTCCAGCAGTGGAGACGGACTTGTCTCCACCTGTACGCGCCTTTCGAAACGGGTGGACGAGACGGTGGACGGGTTTCTAATCCCCCGGGAACGTACCGTACGGGTTTAATTCATCCCGTCCACCTCGTTTTGCGGGCTGTGCTTTCGATACGGGTGGACGAGATTATTTTGGAGTGGACAGGATGAAATGGCGAATCGGACCGCGTGCGGTGACGGACTCGCGGGGATACGATAGGATCGCGTAGTGACGATGGTGCGAAAGAAATACATAAGCGGAGCCGCCATCAGCCGAACGGGGCGCCTTTTCGGCGGTTGCCCTTGCTTCTCAACTGCCGTATCCCAAGGAACCGATGCACGCAGCGCGGACGAGTTGGCAGCCTGAGGGACGAGCCAGTTTTAAGTGGCGCTTGCTGCGGCGGCTGCTCACTGGACACCCCCGACAGCCGCCGGAAAGTCTCCGTGACTGCGGCGACAACACTCCCGAGGACACCGCCCGCATAGGGCGAGGATGCGACGGGTACATCTTGAGATGGGTCAGCCATCTCGAGACATTGGCGAGCGTAGTAGACGGGGTGTGGCACGCGGCGACGGAGTGGAGTGGCCAGAACTACCGACGGGCGACGGCATCTCGACGCAATATATAGCGCAGCGCGCGTGATGCTGCTGCCGGGCGTGGAGTTGAGTGATGCTCGGGCGGCGCCGCGGCGCGCGCCCGGTGGCAGCATGGGTTGGTGCATGTAACGGCACTAAATATTGAATTTTTAGGAACTCGTCCACTGAGCGATGGATGAGATCAGCGATTTTGGGCGATTTCAACCTGTCCATCGCTCGCGGCGGTAGGTGGATGAGTTGACACGGGATGCCCGTAGAAGTACGCGTGGACGGGATGTTTTTGTACGTTTTTTGTCCGGGTTAGATTAGAACCTGACCACCTTAGCGTCTCGTCCACCCGTATCGAAAGTCGCCTAGTATATTTTATAAAGTTTTATTGTCAGAATAATCCCGCGGCTCGTGTCCACTCACGGCACGAAATAATACTGCTACTCGTCGAAGTCACTGCCACTCGCTACATTGCTATATATGGTAACTTTAAAAACTAAGCTTACCTTCCTAGAAGTATAATATACACTGAGTGAGACGGAACTCCGCGGCAGAGGCCGGCGGACCGCCACAGGTGGGGCAATCAGCGCCGCGACTTGCGGGATATTTTCAGCGATGGCGGCAGGAGGAGCCAAGACGCACGACGACCGAACATTGCGCGGTGCCGGTGCATTACCAATATAAAGGAAAACCTTTTCCGGCGAGTATTGCATTCGTAATCCCCGTATTGCCAATTTGCGGTAGTCGCTCGTACAAGCGACTACCCATTGTTATACGACAATAACACAGCTACATATCACGTGATGGAAGGAGGCAGGGCTTGCAAACGAAAGAAGATGGCCGGAGCTGTAATTACACTATACAAGTAGACCCGTTGCAGGAGTGTGGAATCGAGAGAGCCGCGAAGATCAATCGTAGTAGTCGCAACATTGTACAGGCCCGCGTCCGCCGACCTTCCGACCCGGGGCCCGGCGTCCGTCAACGGACGGGCGGCGAGGCGGACGGGCGACGGCCGTCCGGCGTCTGGCGACGGACGGGCGACGGCGTCCTGCGGCCGGGTCCGGTCCACGCGGCGGGCTCGGCACTTCGCGCCATGCCCGCCCCGTAGATCTGACGAACGGCGACGACAGGCCCGACCGGTGGCTGCCGCGGGCGGCCGGGCGTCTGGCCGACCTGTACCTGTGCCGGTACAAGTACCGTATAGGTAGCCAGGGCATGTAGTAAGCGCGACGGATATTTTGGCCACCGCGGAATTATAATGGAATCTATAACGGAAAGATTTTCGATCTATATAATAATCTATGCGATACCGTTCCGAAAGTCGGCGACAGACACACTCACGCACGCACAGACACACTCTACTATGGTTAGAGATGGCATGCCCTAAGTGCAACTCAGTCTGGGCGGTAGAGAACATCAGACTAGCACGTTGTAATCAATTTCAATTTCGATTTCAATTTGGTATGCTTGACGAACCCGCTGTCTTAGTACGCGGCACCAGCGGGGCCCAGAACGACGTTGCGTTGTAATGCGCATGCATCTCCTCGTCCTCCGCGGCCGGAAACGCGAAGTGCATGTTATCTTCCTTCCCAGCGTGATAGAGAAAGCACTCGGCGTGTAGATCACCGCCCATGTAAGTCGTTTCGTCTTTATTCTCAAGAGCGGGATCACGAGGGACATAGAAGGCCCACTCCGCCTCTCGCTTCTGAGTGGATACCCAGGTTTTGTTGTGGCTCCAAACGAGCATCTCGACGCGACAACGCAAGCTAGGATCGGGTATATATTCTCGTTCATTCTCATCATGCTGAGCATTGGTATTCTGCTAAGCAGTGCCCTGAGTTTCGGGTCGGGCGGACGAGCCGGCAGTGGTGGCCGCCGGGAAGGGGGGGGGGGGGGGGGGGGGGGGGGGGCGTCCGCTCGCCCGGGCGGCACGTCGTGGCGGCGTCACTAAGTCATTTGCGGCATCACCGCCGTCGGCGGCGGCGGGATCCTCCTCTACGTCGCCTTTCGCTACCTCCTGATCCATAGGTAAGTCCATCCTCTTCCGCCTCCGGGTCGAGAGGGAAGGTAATATTGTCGGAAGCCATAGCTCAGGGTGAGGGGCGAGGGGTGAGTTAGGTGTCAGCAACTCTAGTGTGTCATGCCAACTGTGATGGCGCTAATATATCTGCCTCCCTGGCACGTGCAGTGTTCTTCTCACCGTATATCACCATCTCTCGACGAGCCAATGCGATAGCAACACGGTGAAGTCGATTAGGATAAGTTTCGATGCAGTTCCGGGGGGGTCAGTTCCACCGCCGGGTTTTTGGCCGAGTTCCGACGGAACGGAATTCCGGCGGTTCAGTTCCACCCGGGCCAGAACTCCGGAACTCGTTGGAATGGAACTGAGTTCCGCCCAACCCTGGTAGTGACGCTGCGGTGACGCCTCGATCTACGTGGCACGTTCCGGTGCGAATATTTAGCGTTACGCGTTACGCAAGCGTCCTCTATCCTTCGACCCTTACAAGATAACGGTTGCAAGCGTCATTCCATAACTGTAGTTTTGACATCTTAATCCGGCCGAAGCAGCGGGTCGCAGTGATTGCCGGGGTGCAGCTTTTTCGTCCCCTTGTAGCAGAGGAAGAGGGGGCTGACTCGCCGTCGGTGAGGTTTGACAGCTCTTGAGGCGTGAAGTTCCGGCCCAACAACATCCCGTAGGGCATCCGCGCCTCGCGGCCGCTGTATAGGGACATGTGGAGGCGAGGACCCCTGAACACAATCACGATCGATCGATGCAAGTGGGTGGGCACCATGCGCACGAAGGTGTAGAAGGTCTAGTCCTCTTCACTTCACGAGGTGCCACCACGTGCAGCCTATTAGTCCCCCCGTACATGTAGTTACGAGTTGTATGCACTCGTATCTCCAATATGTGCACTTATTACGGCATGTATATATTTGTATATTTAGGCAATTAGTCGCAATCTGTGAACCAACACCACAAATCCAGGCATTCGGCCTCAATCAAGGCACATACATTTAAGCAGGTTTTGCAATGCCGACCTGTAAATACGAGTTGAATGCATGCATGCCTTCAATCTTATTTGCACGTACGGCATATACATGTATGTAGGCGGTACTATAGTTGGAATCTGTGGACTTGCGCCACACGTCCATGCGTATAGCCTCAATCAAGGAACTTACCACGGCACATATATATACTTAGTTACGAGTTGTATTCCTCTGAGCAGAGGGATAAAGCGGGGTGG
Source organism: Tetraselmis striata (assembly GCA_006384855.1). Taxonomy (NCBI): domain Eukaryota; kingdom Viridiplantae; phylum Chlorophyta; class Chlorodendrophyceae; order Chlorodendrales; family Chlorodendraceae; genus Tetraselmis; species Tetraselmis striata. The sequence goes on along the minus strand of VCJN01003532.1, from coordinate 27,766 downwards.
CGGAGTACGCTCTGACGGACTTGCTTGCTGCCCTAACTTGGGTAGAGACGCATGAAGGCGTATGGCAATTGAAGCGGCGGCGTGCCGTTGTAAAACCCGTTGACGACACAATCTCCAAAACGCAATTGTGCCGCCGGCGCAAAGACCATGTTACTTAAGGCAACTATGCAAAACCCTAAATTTGTCCTTTTTTCTACAACGAGATTTAGCTCCGTATGCTCGGATTAGGGCTCAAAAACAGAGCCCAAATCCGAGCATCGTGATTGAGTACTTTTATACTCGCGTTTTGGTTCCCTCCCCATGGATCCTCATTTAGGATCGTAAACCGCCATGTGCCGATCAGCTTCGAGATTTCGCGCGCTAACCGTTGCAGGTGAGCTATTTGTTGGCCGGGGAGGGGGGGCGGGGGGGGGGGGGGGGGGGGGGGGGGGGGCGTTACCGGCATTTGTACGCAGATACCTGCACGCGATGATAATATTCATAACTTGTATGACCCGGCGGTGCGATCGACATGCGCCAAGCTTCACAAAAGTTTCGAGTTCCGTATGTACCGCTACTCCTTCGCCTTCTTTCTGCGCCTAATCATCTCCGCACGGCTGCTGAACATGTAAGGCTTCTTGACTTTTTGGATGGACTCCCCAAGTGATGGCGTTGCGCTGAGCATCACCATCCTGCTGTGCCCGCTCGCACTCAAGCAGTCTGTGGATTTGCCACCCAAGGACTTTCTGTCTTGGGTGGAGCTGTCCAGGTCGGTGAACACGCCGTTTCAGGGCACCGCGCACTTCCTCGATTTTTTGGATTAATACCCGCTGATGCAAGGTAAAACCCGCTTCTGTGTTACGAGCACATCTGATTATACCTAGTGTGCCGAGGCCGGAAATCACCGTCCAAGCGTCTGCGCTCCCGGCATCTCTAGAAGTCTCTTGGCACCAATTGACAAAAGTGTCAAGAACCAGGTGGCGCCCGCACTAGCTCGCCCGGGCGCGCCCCCGCCCGCTCCCGCATCCCATGGCATGCGGCACCGCGTGGGTCCCGTGATGGATTAATATCCGGCTGACCATGTCAGTGATCCGATCAGCGACATTGAAGAAGAAAACGACTATGCTCACACCATTTCGACTGAATGGATGTGCCGAGGCCGCAGAGATCGCCGCGCTCAGAAAGCGCCGCAATTCAGCATGTGAAGATTGCGCACAGCCCAATCACAACAAAGCTTGCAAGAATATGCTCCAGCCGGTTGTTTGGCTTTGGCGGAGGCGGAGGGCGGCCGACCCGTCACAAATTGTCCTCGATGAACATTATGGTTAATGAGGACCCCTCTATGTCTGAAGCCGACTACATGGGGCACTAAATTGAAATTAAAGTTGATTTACAACGTGCTGACTTGCCGCTCTCCACTGCCCAAGCCGAGTTGCTTTTAGGATCTGCTTTATCCAACCGCTGTTGGAACCCTAGGGATTACGGATGCAGCTTCCGGCCTTCCTCCTTGTCGCCCGCGCCCATCCTCCTTCCATGCCGCTTGGGGCACTACTTTGTTGTACCTCTTTATCTCCTCATCTTCTTCCTTCTAGTACTTGGACCCAAAGGCCTCTTTATGTAGGTTGTTGGTCGCCGCCCTGGCCGCGGTCCGGTGTCTGTTGAGGTGCTTTTGCGGGCTTTGCATAAGTGGCGCACTGGAGGGTGCGATTTCTTTGCGTGCAAAATCACGCAAAATATTATATGTTATACAGATAATTCAATGATATACTAGATGTGACAACTTTACGAGTACGATATACTAAGAGATAGTACGAGTACTATGTGTACCTGAGACCACGATGAGTATATGTGCGATATAATGCTGCCATGTGGTAAGCGTTGTGACAACCTTGTAACTAATATATTCGTATTGACAAAACGCCGGAGCCTCTCGTCTTTGCACAACAACTGCCGACCACCTTTGTTTGTTTTCGTAGTCTCGGTTGGCAAGGCTATTGCACTGGGTTTTGAGCACTGGTTTCGAGGCGGACGACTTGTATTCCGAATGGGGGGGGGGGGGGGGGGGGGGGGGGGATGGATGGAGTTGGGACATGTGTCCAAACGCGACAAAACATTTGGAGGCATAAATGCCTATGTATCCCTAATAACCGTCAGCTCATTAACAAAATATTGTATGAGCTACATGATACTACTACTGAGCACCGGGATGCTCAGACTACCTTGGCACGTGCCTTGGGTCGTTTTTGGTGGACACTTATACGTCATGACGTGAAAGCCTACTGTGATATGTCCAACTTGTAGGCGGGTACGTTCTCGTCCAGAGCCGGCAGCACCCATGCAGCCGTTACCAAGGCCACCACGTCCATAGCATTCAGTATGCTTTGATTACCAGGCACCGCCAAACTTCGAGCTGTGTAGCTGAGCATAAAGCTTAGCTCTAGAGTTTAGTATTGTCCAGGGATAGTGAAAATGCCGAGCATTATACTAGGGCGCGAGTCATGGTGGGCCGGTGGATACCCCCCCCCCCCCCCCCCCCAACCCCCGGTGGCGTAAACTAACCCGAGTGAGTGCGCGTTCCCCGTTAGTCCCAAGTCATGCCCTCAAGGGCGGCCGGCATAAAGCCCGCCACACGTGCCTCAACAACGCCGACCTTCCCGTAGTGCACCTCCCATGACCTTTTTACGGCGGTAGTTGGACGGTTGTGGTTGGTTTGAGTCGTCAAGCGGGTGCAGCCTGCCTGCCCGACCGCAGATGGCGGCACGGATGGTCGTGTGGTGATGGTCGCGGGTGGGCGCGGGTGGTGGAATTTAGTAGTTTCGTATTTTATGTACACACTACGCGCCGGCAGCACTGTCGCCATCGGCGCGTTGACTCCCACCACCGCGCCTCGCCAACGATGTCATGGCTACAAGTTCTACACCTTTGCCTTGAAAACGGCGGTATGGGAGACTTGTGGAGTGCAAGCAGGTTTCTGGCTGTTGCGCGGCATCAGGGAGACGTCAGCGGCTCCCCAATGCCGCGCTACCGGCGCTGAATCAAATCATGAAAGTAAAACGTGAATCGGCGGTTTCGACCCACGCCCTCGCCACGCTCGACCACAACCCCTCGGTCGACTTTAGCACCTATCTTCCTAAGGCTAGATAGCCCTATAGCTGGGCTGGATGCTGCAATTTGTCCGGCTGGAAAGTATGACGGATTCGCTCCAGGAGCGGGCGAAAGGCTGTCTTTTGATTCAAAGGTGGTGAATGCTCCTTCCAGGTAGTTTCGTTGGTAGCGCGACAACCTGTAGCGCTTGTATCTTTTTTTTAAATCTATATTTACGACAGCGACTAACACGGGTTGTACGTACAGCGAGTACTGCCTGGTAGCGACTACCAGGTGGTACATTATGGTTTCGGAGCATAATGGTTTCGGAGCAACTCGCACTGTTAATGACGAGATCATGCATTACGTCATGTTATTACAGCGGGCCTGCACGCTGCTGCCGTGAAGAGCAGGCGGGGGCAGCCTGTGGCCAACCTCGACATCAAGGCCGGCAGGCCTGCCAACACCCACCTTCACCTCTCGCTTGCCTCTCGCTTGCCTCGCGAGACAGACTGCACAACTGTTTCCACACCGGCCAGCGGTACAGAGACCCCCCCTCCCCCTGTCGGCGCGCTGTCCTTGACCGCCGGATAGTCGCCGCCGGATCCCGCCAACCCCCCCCCCCCCCCCCCCCCCCCTCCAACCCACACACCCGCTCCTGTGTTAGGCTTTTCGCGCGCGCAGCACCCACTACCCAACGGCAACGCCGTGGTCGGCCCCGCACGTCACCGATTGCCCCAGTCTGTAGTGCCGCCCTGCAATCTCCGGACGTGTGCGCGGTGGCTCTGCTTGCACCGACTGCCGCAAACGGCGCGTAATTCCTTATTTGCAATTCTGCCACCCTCTCCGACAAGGCGCGTTCAGCGCGCGCCTCCGCCGTCGTCACTGTCACCCCGCCGAGGCAGTCCCCGCGATCTGCCGAGTACCGCTCGCCGTGCAGCTGAAGCTGAGGCTCTCCACCGCCCCACCCTCTGCAAGGTAGCTCAGTGCGGCGACGCGGCGACCCGACGTAATGGCGCCGCTACTGGCCTGTTTTCCGGTGGCGGCCCTCCCCGCGCGCGCGGCGCACGCGCCCCGATCCTCCAGAGCGCAGCACCGCGGCGCCGCCCGCATGGCCGCCCGCGCTTCCAGGTGAGATGCGGCCGGCGCCAGGTCCCCCTCTCTCCTCACCGCGCTGCATGCGCGAGCCCAGCGCGAGCCCGGCGGTTTACCGACCAGGGTTGCACGGGAGTCATCACCGTGCTACTCAATATATTTGTACATTCGCGGTATTGCGACCAGCCTGTATGTCCAAACCTCGTCCGCAACTACAGCTTCGTCCGACGCAACAGTAAGAGCCCTTAATGCAAGCCTCAGATCGGACTTACATGCAGCTTGTAAGATCATCCGCTTGAGCTGCGCCATAGTTTTGTCTATATTTTATCTCTGATGGCAGGCGTAGGGCAGGTCACAGTTTGCTGTGGCCTTATTGCTGCATCAGCGGCCGTGCGGGTTATTCAGGGCTCTTGTGAGTCGGTCGGAGCCCGTAGCCATCCTGCCGGCGGAGCCCTGGCGGCGAGCGGCTTTAGGCTTTAGGGCATTGGGTGGGAGCGGCCGTTGGCGTCGGGCTCATTGGCGACGGCGTTGTCGGGGCGGCAGCAGGGAAACGACGGGGCAGCTGGATTCGCTGGTGCCGGCGAGCCTGGAGGAGCTGGCAGCCAACCCGGAGCAGCAGGAGCTGATGGCGGCGCTGGCGGTGGAGGGGCAGGCGGCGCTGACGGCACGCGAGCGCCGTGCCCGGCAGCGCTCGCTGGACGACCTGGACGCGCCGCCCTTCGGCGCGGTGCTGGCGGACGCGGGCGTGACCCCGCTGCGCCGCGCGCCGGCGACCATCCTGCAGCTCAACATCGGCCTCTACTGCAACCAGGCCTGCTCTCACTGCCACGTGGAGTCGTCCCCGCTGCGCAAGGAGGCGATGGACCGGGCCACCGCGGAGCGCTGCGTGGCGCTGCTGGCGGCGTCGCCCGAGGTGGGCTGCGTGGACATCACCGGCGGCGCGCCCGAGCTCAATCCGCAGTTCCGCTTCCTGGTGCGCCAGGCGCGCGCGCTGGGCCGGGAGGTGCTCGACCGCTGCAACCTCACTGTGCTGTTGGAGCCCGGGCAGGAGGACCTCGTGCAGTTCCTCGCCGACAACCAGGTACTACCCCCCCCCTCCCTCCCTCCAACCCCACCCCCGCCACCCTTTCCCCGGCCCTGGGCCCATCATTGGCACCCTCAGCTAGCGACCGCCGCCATGTGACCGCAGCACCAACCGCCCGGGAGGCGCCCCGGCGACGACGCTGTCCGGCCTGCCCGGCAGCGCTGATGTTAGTACACCACGGGTGCCGACGCACAACAACGAGACTGGTGATCAGGGACTTTCTGGGGGTGACTGGCAAGCACTCTCGCAGTGCGGGCTCATATTCACTTTACATTCGGTTGGTTTTAGGCGGGCCAACGGCGGGCGCTGTCTCCTAAATGCGTTTTCGGCAGCGCGCCGGCACCCCTGCGCATGCTCGGGGTTCATGGCTAGTAACCTCCTTTACAGGGTGCGCGACTCCCCCTGGAGCCAAGCACGCCTAGGCACTGCCCGTGGCGGTTCTTTGTGTACAGGTTCGCAGCGCAGCCATACAATCGCGCCGGGAAAAATGGCCTTCCTGCGAAAGCATGTCTGACGGCAAGGAACAACAGACAGAGCTATAGCGCATGTTGATGTACGGGTCCCGATGCGGCAAGAAGAACACTGCAAATAAGAGCCTGCCCTGCCTGCCAGAGGACACACGTAGACAAAGCTATAGCGGAATTAACGCGGATGTTCTATCAGGTTGTGCGCAAGCCCAGTTTGAGGCTCATAATAAGGGAACTCGTAAGTCGGGACCCGTATATATGTAGCGAATGTCAATACAGGAAAAGTTGCAGCCAGCTCCAGATTACTGGAGGGGCTCTGCCGGGTCCCGTGGAGGCGCCCTCGCGGTCCCCGGATAATCAATGTAGGTGCGGATGTGCGTGGTGGTCAGTGCTAATACCGGCCCGGGCGCCGCCCTCGCATGCCCTGTCTGTCGCCCCTGAACCCTCCCTGCCCCCCCCCCCCCCCCCCCCCCCCGCGCGGCGCAGGTGCACGTGGTGGCCAGCCTGCCGTGCTACTCGGAGGCCAACGTGGACACGCAGCGCGGGCGAGGCGTCTTTGATCGCAGCATCCTGGGCTTGCAGCGCCTCAACGCGGCGGGCTACGGCGTGGAGGGCTCCGGCCTCCAGCTGGACCTGGTCTACAACCCCGGTGCCCCCCCCCTCTTACTGCCTTTCTTGCTCCCCACCGCCTCTCCCCGCCACCTCACCGCACACATTGATATTAGCGGCGCCATCACAGGCACGCGCTGGCATAGTCCTGCTTGTGGAGCCATGTCGGTGGTTTTGGAGCATACACTAGCATGCGCAGCCGTACCGATCAAGATGGCGCTGGGAATAAATTACACCAGTATTGCTGCAGCAGCACTCTGACACCCGCCCCGCTAGTGGTTTCGGAGCATGCTCCGTTTCGATCCTGCAGTACGAGCAGCCACGATATTTGGGCTGGCGATGGGACTACGCGACATCACAGCCATGGCGCACCATCGTCCGCGGAATGGGATGTGGTGGTTTCGGAGCATAGCTGTAATGTGCAGGGGGATTGAGGGGTGTCAGCCTTGCCGCAAGCCGTTCTCCAACGCCCACTACCCTAATGGCAGCGGTTTTGGAGCATTCTGGTTCCGGAGCGGGTGCATGGATACCTAGGCTTCATACAACATAACACGTGTTTGGCCATAAGCAGGACCGGGGCACGTCCGATATCAATGCCCGAGTGTTGTGAGCCCTTCTAGTACATTAGCAATAACAACACTTGTCGGATAGTGTGTGACATATCTCCGTACTAACGACTATACCTTATACCCCCCCCCCCCCCCACCCCCCATTTGTCACTAGTACTGTAAAAAGTCAAATTGTAAAACACGGGTGCCGACGTGCCTGTAAGAGCCCTTACCAAAAGCCTCAGATTGGGCTTGCATGCAAATTATCCCAACATTCGTTATTGTTTCGCTATAGTTGCGTCCATATTTGGCATCCGGCAGGCATGGCAGGTTCTCATTACCACCGTGCCGGCACCCGTAGCCGAGTAGATCATAGATGACCCCGGTGTAGCCACCTTCCATATTGCTGGCAGAGTTGAAGCGGTTTCAGAACGTGCTGGTTTCGGAGCACAGCGTGGCTGAAGTAGTTTGCCAGATTATGCCTGGAATAGGGGACCGCCGTAGTGCCGCATCAACACCCACCCACTGGCGGAGCGAGAGGGGTTTCGGAGCAGGATGGTTTCGGAGCTCAGGCCCAACAGCATTTGTCCCGCAGCGTTGCTGCACCGCAAGTATACGATGTTCCACGCATTTTATGTTCTAATGGGCTACTACGGGCGTGTCGTCAAACCAGTAGAGAAATTGGGCTTTGGGCTGTGGAGCCGCTCGGCGTAGTCACTCGCGGGCTTGCGGATTCCACATTTTGCGCATTTCACCGCCAGTATTCTCCCGGCGGCGGTGCTGCGCTTGCGCCTGGGGACTGGAATCGCGCTTGTATTTGCTGCACACCCGGCGGCGGCTCACCCCGTCCGTCAACCTTCCTCACCCTCCTAACCACCGATGCCCCCCCCCCCTCCCCTCCAGGCGGCGCCTTCCTCGCTCCTCCTCAGGCCACGCTGCAGGACGCGTACAAGATAGAGCTGTTCGAGGCGTGACCCGCTTGCTGCGCCCCGCCTGCCACCTGTCACCACCGCACTCGAGACGCCCCACCTCGGCAGGCGCTCTGCCCATTCCCTCACTGACCGAGGTGGTGGTGCGCTCCCGCCGCCCATACGCGCAGGCGCACGGCATCCAGTTCAATAACCTGCTGGCGCTCAACAACATGCCCATCAAGCGCTTCCACGACTTTCTGGTGCGGAAGGGGCAGCTCAAGGTGCGCGACCCTGTCAGCAGAAGAGGCAAAATGTCAACAATGTCTGGTCCACACCGCTGTTGCAGTGCACCGATTGCTCCCCGCCGCTGTGCCGGAGGTAAACATAGTGAAAATGCACAGCTCACGACGGCAGTGACGGACAAGTTTAGTAACTATCCAAGTGCTGCAGTACCTCTCCGGCCACAAGTCACAACAGTCAGTTGAACGGGCATTGCCGCCACAAGACCAGCGCCGTCCTGCTCTGGGAACGGCGATGGTTTCGGAGCCTGCTGGTTTCGGAGCTTCTGTCGCGTATTATGAGTAGAATGGTCCCCACGGTGGCGCCGCACGTCAGTGTTCACAGTTATCCATATAAAAGTATCCGTCCCTACGTGTACTTCTCGAAATGCCTTCGGACTCAATTTGTGCAGTGCCAATTACCCCTTGAGAATTGCAACTTAATACCAATTAATACGAAAATGATGGTGCGGAACTGCCGCGTCAACGCCACCTCTCACACCGTCACCTGTGGAGGGCTGTGTACGCGTTCACGGTTTCACGTTCTGGTATCGTACCACCTGTTGGCAGCCCCTATGGAACGGCATTTGGCTGTATGATGTCGAGGAATCGTTCGTCGGAACTGGCATTCCTCCGCCTCGTGTACCTGGGCCACCCCGAACTCGCCTGGGTTTCCTTCCCCTTTCACACCGGTTGGTAGGCGAGCGCCGGACGAAGCTCACGTGCGCCGCCGCCGCGTGCCCTGCAGGAGTACCTCGCGCTGCTGGTAGACAACTTCAACCCCGCGGCGGCGGAGGGCGTCATGTGCCGGGACATTGTGAGCGTTGGCTGGGACGGCCGGATATTCGACTGCGACTTCAACCAGCAGCTGGAGGTGCCCCCCCCCCCCCCCCCCCCCCCCCACCGGCTCTAACTACAAACCCCAATATCTCCCTCTCCAGCCCTAATTACACAAACCCCAACTACTCCCACCAATTCTAACTACCAAAAACCCCAGCCCGGCTCCCTTAAAGCCCCGAGTGCCAAACCCCTCCCAAGCCCTGACTACAAGGCTCAAATTCCTATCCCGTGAACCCGTACATCAACAAACCTAACTGTTTAAGTACTATGTAACGATCCCTAAACTGTAGGGTTTTGGAAAACTCTAAGCCTCTACCGTCAAGCCCAAGCGTCAAGCAATACAAGAAGCTGTTAAAACACGTTTAGTCCAGACTACCCCCTCCCCCCCCCCTTCGAAGACTTTTCTCCCTAGTGTTGGTGTTTGCCCACCGGAGAAATAGAGGAACACCACGAAACACATCGAGTGGCTATGTTTTTACTTTGATAGCTTGACCTGTTTCATCTCGTTTTCTGCAAATCGCAGCGACCTATGCTCTGCTTTGGCGGGGCGAAACTGAGTGGGCTGACGCGCTGTGCGCCTCCGCGGGTGCGGCGCTCGCAGATGGGGATGTCAGTGAAGGGGAAGCCCGACGCGACGGTCTTCGACATCGACAACCTGGCGGAGCTCACCGGCGCGCCCATCGCGTGCGACAACCACTGCTTTGGCTGCACCGCGGGCTCCGGCTCGGGCTGCTCCGGCGCCACCAGCTGAGCGCGGCAACGAGCCCCCGTCTGTCGCGGGATTACAAGTATTACGGGGATACGAGTATTCCCCGGCACAGGCAGCGCTCGGGAGAAAAGGCATCCATTGGGGAAGCAGGGAGCACCGCGCGGTCCCCCTAGCAACGGCATGGCGCGCAGGCGGCACTGTATGGCGGAGCGCAAGCTCGCACCCTTGTCACCGTCTGAAATGTGTAATGTAACGGGCGCGGCGGGCGAGGCGAGTGAGTGCGGTCTGCGGACGCGGTCGCCGCCTTGTACTGCATGCATTCTGACGACTTCTACAGTGCTCTTTGGGCCTGGCCGTCCATCGTCCCCACGCGATCGCATGCGTGCCAGTGACCTCCGCAAACAACCCCAGAACTCGTTTCGTGCGGCACAGAGGGAGGACGTGGAAGCCTTGCTATAGTCTTGCACTGGGCTTCTGTTTGACATTTGACATTTGACATTTGAACTTTATTCCCGCTTAGTCTTTGATGCTAAACAGGCCAACTGTCTTACGGCCCGGCTGCACGAGCCCGCATAGGGTCCACCAATGAAAGCGCGTAGCTTGCAGCCCTCTGAAGGCCCGGTCCCTAAACCTAATGGAGAGTGGTGTCGTCCCCCCCCCTCGCCGCCCCTACCCCGCCGGTGGACCTCCGGCCGAGGTGTTGTCGTCTTGCTAGCGCGTGTGGCAGCCTACACCTGCCCACAAAAGTCTTCCCCCCCCTTGTCAAGCATCAAGGGTAGATTGGCCCATTATCAGCCCTCGCCATCGCTTCCGGCCGCGCCCTTCCATGTGCCATACGTGAACATGACATCATGCGTGGGGGCAGCCCTAAGTGGCGTTTGTTGTGCTCTCGGAACAGACATACGTGTGCGTGTCATTATTGTTCATGGTTAGTAACTAAGCGGCGCTTCGCGCCGGGGATTTGTGGAGGTGCCCCTACCTCTTGGGATGAGCGTGGTGCGGGATGCGGGCCGCTTTTAGCCGGCTTGGAGTGTTGATCTTGAAATACTGTTGTTTCCGGGTAATAATGCTTTTATTAGCGTTAGATTTGTCAGTAATTTATTTTTCAAAAGAGACGTATTATTTTGTAAACCAGATTTAAAAATCTGCAAGCCGCGTAAAAGCGGGCCGCTGACTACTGGTGTGCATTACAAAAAGGCCGGTACCCAACCCACCGCTAAGAGTTGTATTACCCAAAAAAAAAGAAAAAGCAGCACTACAAGATCAGCAATACAGTACAAGCCGCCCACAGGCGGCCCGCATCCCGCACGAGGCCGCGCAGGTCGGGCCGGTCGTCAGGTCTACGGGGCGGGCACGGCGCGAATCGCCACGCCCGCCGCCTGTACCGGCACCGGACGCCGGACGCCGTCGTTCGACCGTCGCCGGGCCCCGGGTCGGCGGACTGCCCCCGCACCGCGGCGACCCCTTTTTACAGCATCATGTTACAGCATATCCTCGGACCACCGTGTATATAGTCGCTGCATAAACATAGAGGGCGAGTCTCGCTTGCTGATTCAGCAGTAAAAACGCGCTGCGGTACCGCGTTATTTTGGCGTTTCAGACGAATATATGACGTGCCTGGGCTAGAATACACGCGCATCCATTCAGAATCTTGCCGTCTTCGGACCAGTGCCTAGAAATCAAACGAGCGAACACTGAACGTATGACGGTTCATTCACGAAGACGCAGCACAGGAGGACGGAGGACGGAGGACGGAGGACGGACGCCTAAAAATCCGTGATAAAACCGTATTGTAACCGGTATCGATTCTCTCGTATTCCAGGTGATTTCGGACGCGGCTCTCCTTTTCCTCCGCTCAACCCAAGAGGTAGGGGAATGAATTTGATAACCCAATGGCACGAAGGTTTTATGTAGCACGCACATGCGTTATATGCGTTTATGTTTATGGCTGCACGCAAAGAGTTAGCTCTACCATCGCGGAACACTTGAGGAGGGCGGAGACCTCTGTCGGGATTTGAGCGGCTGAGGCTCATGAGTTGTGCCGGACCCTCGGCAGTGGACTCGGCTTGTAATATAGATGTAGGAAGCAAGCCCTGACCGGGGGGGGGGGGGGGGGGGGGGGGGGGGGATCACACTCTCTTTGCATTACTTGCACAGAAAAGAAGCGCCGGCAGTCAGCCGATGGCCGCAAACAACTGCGTCTGTGGGTGCCGCCAGGGGAATATGAACTCTGCGAACACGACCGCCCTGCTCGAAGCTTACCTGCCAGAGGTCAAAGCTAGACGAACCCCCCGTAAATGTTCCTATCTATAAGTTTCACGCACGCCCCATCTGCAGGACGGGGATGATCCCCATTCAACGAGCCGCCGTTGTGTGTTGCCCGCTTCGCTCGCCAAGAAGCACGGAGCAGATGAAACACAGGAGTTGGCCCTTGTACTACTCACATCTACGCCATCCGTGGCGACCCTGTGACGCTTGAGCACAACGCCCCCGACATCGTCCGCCATCGCGGGCGCCGTGCAGTGGGGCTGTCCACCGCTGACAGACGTAGGAGGGTTCTTACAGGAGAGCCGGCACCCGTAGATTCCCAGCGACGAGCCTCAACAGTATGGCAGCTTCGAAAACTACCCGACACGGTCACACACTCACACACCAAAAACATATATGAAACGCCGATATCGCGCTTTCCTCGTACACGCCGCGAAGCGCTTTTAGTACTTGGTGCCGTGCACCGCTAAATCAAATTTAAGGACGAAAATTAAACATCGTCCACGGCAGACCTCTTAGATATCGTCGAATTAGAGGGGTGCACATTTGTATCGGGTAAGATCGGCCGGGGAACCCCCTCCGGTTTTGTTTAAGTACTGACAGTATGTCACATCTGGGGTCATAAACGGAGGATCGTCGAAACCCGGAGGACAGATATTAAAACGGCATCCTAGCTAGAGGATTTTCCCGGCTTTAGAGTTCTAAAGTGCCGCTTTTTTAATTTTCGATGTAATTCGATGAGCTGTAGTACTTACGGTCGTATATCCGTACTCACATGCGAACTCGACGCGCAAGGTATCGGCCAGACGGGAACGCCGTGCAAAAGGAAGAGCGCGATAAAATAATCGCACATTACAAGGGGGGTGTGGGGCGGAGGGGGGGGGGGGGGGGGGGGGTATTTGCGATATGACCCCTGCGCGCAGTTCGTGCAGGGGTACAGCCATTTGCTATTTAAAAGTCAAGCCGCTCAGGTCGTTTGATTACAGGGCGTCAGGGCCCCCTGCACCTGCCCTCCCCCCCCCACCCGCGCACAAACTCTAAGTCGCCTTTTTTTCCTTCACTCCACTCCGCCGCGTGTTGCGTTTGTCTTCAAGCGGCCGGCGAAACGCCCGCGCCGACCGGGACGCTTGCGCAGGTGTGTCGCCGCACCGAGGGGGGGGGGGGGGGGGGGGGGGCTTGCGCGGGTGGGTCTTCCTCCCGCTCCCGCCGGGTGGCCGCCTAGGAGCGCGAGCGGCTGCGGGAGGAGCTGCGGCTGCTGCTGCTCCGGGAGGAGCGGCCCTTGCCGCCGCGCCGGACCGGGGAGCGGGACCTGCGCAGCAACAGGAAGGGGGGGGGGGGTGAAAATGGGGTGCGCGGGGCAGTTTTGGCCCTGTTACCCTGACGTGACGGTGACGACGACAAAGCCCCTACCAACACGACATCGTCCGGCAGAGTGACAGGGGGGGGGGGGGGGGGGGGATTCCCAATTAGTACTTAAGGCCCCATCCCCTGTTTGATGACACGCCGCCGCCTAGAATGACACTGGCGGGTCCCCTGGCGGTATCATTCACGGGTATTGTCACTGCACTTTCACGTCATACTTTCGATAAGTTTTGGGGGCCGGGGGGTTCCCAGGGGGGCGGGGGCGGGGGGGGGGAGCAGGCTACATGTACAGTGAACCCAAGGCGTGTGTGGTTACGCAAACACGCGGCCAAGGAGAGGAGGGTGTGGGCGGGCGGGGGGAGGGGGGGACCTGGAGGAGCTTGAGGACCTGGAGTAGGAGCGGCGGGAGCGCCTGGGCGGGGAGCGGCCCTGGTGAGGGAGGACAAAAGGGGGGGGGGGGGGGGGGGGGTCAGGGGCGCGATGATGCCGGGCCCCCACTGCCCCGGCCGGCGAGGCACCCCGGGCTGCACCACACAGGGCTGCACCCCGGCGGTGGCGACGTGCTAGGGATGCCAACCTCCGGGCCGCAGCGCAAACGCAACCAGCTCTACTTCCCTCACTTCACCGAGCCCCTCACTCGAGGGAGTGCGGTGCCAACGCGTACATGGCGTCTTCGAGCGGCCACCGCCCCTACTGAACTCCCCGTACATGCCCTGCTGACTTGACCGGCTTACCCCCCCATAACCCCCTTCTTAGCCACGCACGGCAGCCACTACTAGAACCGGCAGGGCTAGGTTGCACAGCCGGTCATGAAAACGGCGGGCAGTTCACACCGTTGGCCTGGATTCGGGGCACTCGCGGTTTTTTGGGTTTTACTTCAGGACTTTGTGATACGCCAAAATCCCTGAAAATGACATTGTCTACAGAAACCCCCTTTTCGGGGGGGGGGGGGGGGGGGGGGGGGATTTGTGGGTTTATATTCTCGTTTCTTTGTCAGATTTCTTTATTGGTAGCATTTAGTCTTTGAATTCAAATTCGAATTTGAATTTTGTATTCTTCTTTTACTCTGAGTTGCAGTAGAATATCGGCAGATATATTTGTTATTATATTTTCATTATTTCCTTTTAAGGTGGTGGACCTCACAACCATTTTGGTGGTGGCGGTGGTGATGGTGATGGTGATGGTGTGTGTGTGTGTGTGTGCGCGAGCGCATAAGAAGAGGGTGGACAGGGCTTTAGGGGGGAGGGGGGCGCTCACCCCTCTCCTGGGCGGCGAGCCCCGGCGCACGGGCGGCGGCGACCGGCGCCTGGGCGGGCTGCCGCGGCGGCCGTAGCCAGGCGGCGAGGGGCGGCGGGCGTAGCCCCTGCCCGGGGGGGAGGGCCGGCGGCCGTAGCCGCCCCGGGGCGGCGAGGGCAGGCGGCGCGGGGGCGGCCCGGGGCGGCGCGGGGGCGGGCTGGGGCTGCGGCGCCGGCTGCCCTCCTTGGCGCGGAGGGCGTCACGCTCCCTGCCGGCCGCCACACGCAGACACATTCAAAATACGCCACGCTTGGAATCCGATCCATGCTCGGACGATTTCATGGGGAAATCACCGATCGGCAGCTCACACGATTGTTTTCAAGCCGCACATTGAGATTCATACCCGGTTTCGCAGCACCGCGACATTTCAGTGGGTTCGCAGGTCAGGAAAACTAACGAATTGTGATGCAGTAACGAGACGCAGGGCCCGTGCAATAATCTTGGTATACTTGGATATACTTCCGGATGATTAAAGTGTCTCTCTACTCAGGGGAAGGGGGGGGGGGGGGGGGGCAAACACAATGATATACCACAAATCCAAAGCGGTGTAATGGGATGAGTTTGAAGGCCTGTTGATATTGCAGCCTGTCACACCAACGGTGGGTGCGTGCGTGTGTGTGTGTGGAGGAGGGGAGGGGGGAGGGGGGGAGAAAGAGGCGGTGCATTTCAAGAACAAGCACTCCTGGTTTGCAGTTCAATCCACGGCATACCATTCGCAATACACAACTATGATTGACCATGGAAAGACATGTCTCTGGCAGTGGTCGTGTCGGTGTGGGCAGATTGGGAGATGGGTCGCTTGCGCCGCGTGGGTGGCTGAAAGAAAGGGGGGGGGGGGGGGGGGGGGGGGGGGTGACCTTGCGTCCAGCGGGCGCCTGGGGGGCTGGCGTCCCGGGGACGGCCGGGCATGGGCGGCGGCGGCGGCAGCGGCTTCTCCGCCGGCTTGAGCAGGTATTGCACGCTGCGGTGCGGAGCAGCGTGGGACGGGGGGGGGGGGGGGGGGGGGGGGGTCAGCGCCTGATTCGCCTCACCTTGCTAGGGCGAGTCCATAGTCCAGTCTGAACTATAAATGTCTTGTCTTGCAGGGCCACCATGGGGAAAGGGGGGGGGGGGGGGGGGGGGCACCCGGTGCCCCTGCCTAACAACATCTATCCAGCGTGCCACGCCATCAACACACTCGCAGCCCTCGCGCACGGCAGCACGGGCGCGGGATCCCTGCCCAGCACATCACGCGTGTCGCAAGACTGCGCAGTGCAGAGAATGATGGCTGTTACCACAGTGGCGGCGCGCCACGTTGGGCGGTGGTCGGGCAGGGGCACCGGGTGACCCTCCCATGGCTCGGCACGGCAACCGTGCGGACTGGCGGATGAACGGGAGGGGGGGGGGAGGGGGGAGGGGGGAGCAGAGGAAAGGTGGGCTCACGAGATGACGTTGCCGTCCACCTGCGCCGCGTCCATGTGGTCCCTCGCCGCCTCCGCCTCCTCCTTGGTCGCGTACTCCACGTACGCAAAGCCGCGCGGCAGGTTGACCTGCGCAGCCAAGGCAGGGGGGAGGGGGGCGGTGAGGCTATGTGTGTCGGTATGCATGCGGGTGCCGACACGGTTATACGGACACAGCGGCTGAGACCCTGCCCTGCCTGTCGGAACTACAACTGAGCTGGGAGTACTTCCAGGTCCATATCCTGGCGTGTCGGCCCCTATGTATGTATGTATGTATGCCTAATGTGTATATTATGTCTAGGGGCGGATGGCGGATGAGTGCACATCCCAGCGACGGAGGGAGAGGGGGCCGTCTTGCGGGGGCAGACTCCCAGCATGCGTTGGCCGACATCGGTCCAGGACAAGCCTGGATCAATCCCTGGATGAGATCCGGATCGTGCCATCGAGTCCCTGCCCTGGCCGTACCCCCCCAGTAGGTCGCAGGATGGGCAGCCGATGCTGGCTCTGCATGTAGGCTGTCAAGGGCATCGCAGGGTCCCACGGGGGCACGGTAAGGTGTTCTGAGCCATTGCTGAGGGCTGCTGGTGCGATCACGGTGCGAGGCCAAGCATGGGATGGGATGGCCCCCGCTCTGCTCTGCCGGCTCCCTGTTCTGCAAGTGAGCTGATCCTTTGCAACCTGCCTGCGTGGGAGGCTTGCCCCACAGTGTCCAGGTGACCACCCCTACCCCCCCCCCCCTTCCCTCTCACCCGCCACCGCACCTGGCGGTCCAGCACCAGCTCGCAGTCCACCAGCTTGCCGTACGTCTCGAAAATCTCGCGCACATGGGCAGCGGTCACGTTGCGGGTGAGGTGGCCCACGTGCAGGCGGCACGCGGTGTCCTGCTTGGGCTGCGGGGACAGATGAACAGCGGGGAGGGGGGGGGGGCGTAAGGAGGGCTGGAAGAGGAAGGAGGAGGGGGGAGGGAGGGGCGGGGGGGGCGCGGGCTCCACCTCGGGCTTGGCGAGGTCCGCCTCCATGGGCTTGGCGCCATCCTCCTTGGCAGGCTTGCTGCCCTCCTTGCTGCGCCGGTCCGGCTTCTTCGAGCTCTGCTTTTTGCTGGGCGGCGAGCGCGAGCGACTGGAGCTGGAGGAGCGGCTGGAGGAGCCACTAGAGGAGCCGCTGGAGGAGGAGGAGGAGGAAGAGGAGCTGGAGGGCGAGCGCGCCATCGCGGCGTGCGGAGGTAGGCTCGCTGGCCTGCGCACCCGGCCTACATGCAGAGGGGGGCGAGGGGGGGCACGCGCTGTTAGGAATGGAATACACGCTGGAGGTTCCTCCCTACTATGTTGCTAGTTGTGCCAGTGACGGCACGGGGTGGGTTAAGTGGATATCGTGCCTATCGCGTGCCAGCCGTCGCCCAACCCCATCCGGCCTGGGAATCCCGCTCTCCTGTCATACTATTACCCCGCTAGCCTAGATCTCCCCCGGATGAGAGCGAGTGGCCATCCGACCTACCAAGAAGCAGTCGCCCCGGAACCCAACATTGTGAAAAGTGTTCAGCTGGCGCCAGCTGGGCCCCAGGTAAGGGGGCGGAGGGGCGGGGGGGGGGGGGGGGGGGGGAGGGGGGGGGGGGGGGTGAAGAAGGCCGGGTCGGAAATAAGGGTGATGGACGAGAGAGGAGGGGGGGGTGGGGGGGCGGCCCACCGATGCTGCTGAGGAGGAAAGCCCCCCGCGGGCTGCAGTTCCGGCTACTGAAGACACCAGCTGGGAAGGAGGAAGGGGTGTGCGGCGCTAAGGAATGAGACTGCAGGAAGGTAGAATCACCGGAAGGGGGGGGGGGGGGGGGTTAGGTATGGGCAGGGTTGTTGCTGTAGGCTATTATTGATGTGTATCATGGTGATGGCCCGCCGCCAAGCAGCAGTATGTATGCGAAGTACATGAGGGCGCAGGCAGGCGGACCAGCCTGATCTTGTTTTTTTTCCCCGCCCCCGGGACAGGACTGGCACCATGCTGGACCGACCCTTGCAGCGTCTCGACTGCCGTTTATGCAGCGATCCAGTACTACGGAATGAAGACCTTAACTGTAGGCGACGCTGCCGTTTGTAGTGTCAACAAGTCAACAAGCAAATTGCCGAAGCATTTTGCGAGATTAATGTCGATGTCGTTGCCGGTTGTTTTCACGTCGCTCTATCTGGCCACGTACCGTCGGCGGGCGGCGGCGGCAGTGTCACAGCGCGCGATGAGCGCTGTATTGTTTTGGCTTACAGGTACACGTTTAGGGTTTAAAGGTTTTGGGGGTTTTTTAACCCTAAAACCCTATTGTTGGTTACAGGGACAAGGATAAGAGCTTAGGGAGCTTGGAGAGCGCGCGATCGTCAGGGCGGCGCCAGCATCGCGCAGGACGTCGGGTCGTCGACGCCTGCAGATCAGCGGACGACGACCTGAAGCAGTTTGGCGGGCTTGGCGCCATCCAAAGGGAGTACCTCTGTGGCCGTCGAGCCTCATTTCCGCAGCAAACGGCGTAGTCGCCGCCGCCCGAGATCCCGCGGTAACTCGTGCAGGAGCCCCGTGCGCCGCGTCACGACGCGAGGCGCCTGGCAGTATGGATATGGAGGGGCTGATGGCACTGGCCGGGGAGCAGCCGCTGGCGCTGCTTGCGATGGCGGCTGTGCTACTGCTGTGCCTGCTCGCGGGTGCGCCGTCCGGGCCCGTGTCCCCCGGGAATCACCCTCCCTTTCCCTCCGCGCCGGCCACCTTGAACCCCCCCCCCCCCCCCCTTCTCCTCGCCCCCTCGACACTCCTCCTACTCTGCTCACGCCCCCTCGTCCTGGCGCGCACAGGCGCCTATTTCGTGCTGGGCGGCGGCCAGCGCGGCAACACCGTGCTGCTGGTGGGGCCCAGCGGGGCAGGCAAGACCAGCCTCTTCACCCAGGCGAGCGCCGCCGCCCCCGTACTCCCCCAGCTGCACCCGTGCATTCACCGCCCAATGCGGCCCAGGAGCGGGGGCTGCCCGCAAGGCAAGGCGCACTGACTGCCGAACACACCACGCGCGGTGCGACCGCAGCTGCGGGAGGGCAGCGTGCTCAATGGCACAGTGACCTCCATGGAGGAGAACGTGGTCACCTGCTCGCTGCACACCGAGAAGGCACCCCCCCCCCCCCCCCCCCCCCCCCCCCCCCGCGGACACCACTCCCAGAGATGCAAGCCACAGGTCTGGGCGCCTGCTCCGTATCATGCTGATAAACCACCTCGGCGCGCAGGGCATGGACACCAAGCCGATGCGGCTGGTGGACCTGCCGGGCCACCCACGGCTGCGGCGCCGGCTGGACGGCTTTGTGGCGGGCGTGAAGGGCGTGGTGTTCATGGTGGACTCCGCGGACTTCATGCCGCACATCCGAGACTGCGCTGAGTCAGCACCCCCCCCCCTCCCCCAACACCCTCCCAACTTGTCCCCTCATCTTTTGCCATACCTGCACTTTGAGCCCCGTACGGGAGCCGGCGCGGTAGTAGCAACGCTGCGAATTCGACCCTGCCCTGGCTGCCAGAGGTCAAATGTAGACACAAGGACAGCGTAACTGGCGCGGATGTTCCGTAGGTTGCATGCTGCCCCGAGTTGAGGCTCAAAATAAGGGCTCTTACGAGCGAGGCGGCACCCGCCTTATGTTACTGTTTTTGCCCCCCTCCTAAAAAACGGAAACTGTAGCCAACTAGAGATGCATCTGGATGTGCCTTGATCGGAGCACCGCATCCCGGGCTCTATGGTGCGAAACAATCCATTCGCTGTTTTGGGGGGACCCGCGGATCCAATTACGTGTATCGGTTTGGTGATCCGCTGGTGCACGCAGCTGGCTGCCTTGCCCTGGCCTCCATGACCCCCCCCCCCCCCCCCCCCCCCCCCCCCCCCTCCCGCCCGCCTGCCTGCCTGCCCGGGGCGGTGCAGGTACATGTACGAGGTGCTGTCCCACCCGGCGCTGGCTCGCGCGCGGGTGCCGCTGCTGCTGGCCTGCAACAAGAGCGACCTGGGCGCCAAGGCGCACACCATCGAGTTTGTGCGCAAGAAGCTCGAGAAGGAGATGTGAGCCCCGCCCCCCCCTGCCCCCGCAGGAGGATGGCCCACACTTGCGTGTGTGTGGAAGGGGGGGGGGGGGGGGGGATTGCACGTGCACGAGAGAGCACCATCCACACGCTGAGCATAGAATCCTTACGTATACAGGTACATATGCGGTTGCCGGCGCGGTCATAAGAGCAAGACCCTGCCCTGCCTGCCAACGGTCAAATATAGACAGAACTAAAGCGGAACGTTCCTTTGCGTTGCACGCCTATTTCTGAATACCCCTCACAGGGGCGATGGCACCGTACATAGACATAGACATACATGAATATGAATTTACGTAGACACATACACGGATACATACGCACAGACCTACACAGGCGCCGGCGCGTCTGTAAGAAGCCTCACTAAAAGCCTCAAATTGTGCTTTCATGTATCCTCTGTGAACGGTCCGCCATAGTTCCGTCTCGGCCTCTGGCTGCCAGGGCAGGGTGTTGTTCGCACCAGTGTTCTCATTAGCGCGTTGGGTCCCTGGGCACATGGGCGTACACATAGAGTGTGCTGATGTCTGTGGATGTGTGCGCCGCTTTGTCCTGGCGGCGTGGTTTTAGTCTTGGCGCGCACCGGGGTGGTCCCCGTGCTTGCCGTTTGGCGGGAAAGCGCTGACGCGGCCCGCGCGTGGCGCTGTGCGCGCAGCGACTCGCTGCAGGGGACGCGCGGCGCGCTGGAGGGCGGCGTGGCGCACGCCATCCCGCTGGCCAACCCCTCCGCGCCCTTCACCTTTGCCAACTGCAAGGCCAAGGTCTCGGTGACCGGCGTGAGCGCGCTGAGCGGGGACACCGGCGCGGTGGAAACCTTCCTGCGGGCGTGCGTGCCCGCCAGATAGATCCCCCCCCCCCCCCCCCCCCCCCCCCCCTCATCTCCCCCCCCTTCCACCGTCTTTCGCTCTGACTTGTGCCCCAGGGCAGTGCCATGAAGCTTCCCACACTTGTAACGAGCGCATCGCAAGGTGTGGGCACGCAGCCGTGTGCTACCCAACAGCATCAGACCGCTGCGTTGTGGCCCAATGTAGCATGTGTTACAGGACGGCGAGCAACTGCCTGGCGCCTTGACCCCCCCCCCCCCTTTCATGTTTGCCACTGCGGAATGGAGGCATGCGCCCTACATGGCTTTGAACGCAGCGACACGGGCGATCGCGCAAAGGGCAAGAGACATGTCGATGTCGGAGTAGCTGCAGAGCCCGGCCACGGAGCTGCATAGCGCCGGCGCCAACCTGAGCCCCACGCGCACGTTGAGGCGCGCTTTCTGATTGCGCAATTGCGTTGTGCACTGCGCTGTTGCCGCTCGGCCGACAGCAAGCTAGAGCCGAATACCTGATGGAATACGGATGGCGTGTGCCCCAAGCCCCGCAGGCCCCGGGTCTTACGTGAGAGAGACGCGCCCGTCGTCGGAACAAGATACCGTCAATACGGTATCCCGGTCCGTTTCGACACGGTTTGCTTATATTGCGGTATCATGCATTCCGTTCGCCGTATAAATAAAACCCGGGTAACGCGTAGTGACCACGACATGACATACCGTGGCTACGATATGTCATGTCCTGTGATATTTTTCACGCCCGCGACCCACACGTGTGTCCCATGGGATTCAACACATGGTATCCCGCTCCCACTTTATCAGGCGGTGCATACAGCTCTGGAAAAGCGGGGGGAAGGGGGGGGGGGGGGGGGGGGGGGAGAGGAGGGCGTTGCCGGCGAGGGTGGGTGCTCGCCGCCTGAGCCATCCGCTGCTGAGCGCGACTGTTACATAATTGCAGCAATCCCCGCGTCGATGCGGGGATGCGCTCTCGAGCAGCTTGCGTGCAATAAAGCGCCGGTAGGCCGCTTACGCCGGCGACGGCTGATAAGGGTAGCTTGCGCGTGCTCTTAGAGCTCGTGCGCCTACCTTGCCGCGCCAATGCCGGGCTGCACTCGCAACCGGGTTGCGTGCAAGCAAGCGTGGTTGCCGCCAAGATTGGTTTCGGAGCTGGAGCATTATTACTCGCCTCTGAGGGCCCGCACACCGGAGACGGGTGATATGGACGCCCCGCACCCCGCTCGCCTAGCACGTGTTGCGTCGCTTCTCTACCTTCCCGCGCCAATTCCGGACTGCGCCTGCGACCGGCTTGCATGCAGCAAGCAAGCGAGCGGGGTGGCTGCCAAGGTTGGTACCGCCATAGCCGGAGCGTTGTTCGCTCGTGGGCCGGTCGGTGGGCCCCGTACACCGGCGACGGAAGACATGGGACACCTCGTCGCGAGTGCTCTTAGCACGCGTTGCACCGTCCCCCTATAGCTTGCCTCGCCCATGCGGAGATGCGCGCGCAACCAACGTGCGTGCAAGAAAGCGCGGTGGCCGTGAGGCCGTCTAGGTTGGTTTCGGAGCCTTGTTTCACGCCTGGATAGTCCCCGCACACAGGCGACTGGTGACATGGGCAGCCGGCGCGTGCTCTTAGCTCGCGTTGCATCTACTATCCGCTACCGCCTCGCCGATGTGGGGCTGCACGCGACCCCGCTGCTGCCTCGTCATGCATGCACAATTACATTGCGTCCATTTATAAATGCGTGTTATCCATATACGCGCGGCGCCCGCAATAATAAATGCGGCGGTCACCGCTTTACGAATGACTCCTAGCGGCCTATGTGTCCTCCATGGCCTTCCGAATATTCCAAACATCGCTCCCCTAGCGTGCTCCGTGGCGGCGACGCAGCCGGGGTAGTCGCCATGCATGCACGGGTACGTTCTATACACCATCACCGGTGTGTTTCATACACACGGCGCCCGCAAATGTAGCAGTCACCACTGCCACCGGGTGCCTATTTAGCAGCGCCGGCTGTAATGATTTTGACCTTTATGGCCCGCCGAATATTTCAAACATCGCTCCTCTAGCTTGCCGCGTAGCGGCGACGCAACCGGGATGGTCGCCATGCATGCACGGGTACGTTCCGCCCACCGGCACCGGTGTTATTCATACCGACGCGGCGCCCGCAAACGCGACGGTCACCGCTCCACCGTTGTCCCCGAGCGGCGCCGGCTGCAAATATGACCTTCGTGACCCTCCGAATATTCCAATATCGCTCCCCTAGCGTGCCGCCTTGGGGCGACGCAACCGGGATGGTCGCCATGCATGGACGGTTACATAATATTGCGCCCACCGGCACCGTTGTTATTACTACCGACGTGGCGCCCGCAAATGCGGAGTTCACTGTTGCACCAATTCCCCCAACGAGCGGTGCCGGCTGCAATTACGACCTCCATGGCCCGCCGAATATTCCAAACATCGCTCCCCTAGCGTGCCGCGTGGCGGCAACGCAACCGAGGCGGTCGCCATGCATGGTCCCGGCGCAAGTGTTAACTTCAAGCAGCAAATCATATAAGCAACATCATTGCATTGGTGCAACATTTGTTCCAACATTGAAATCTACCTATGCTACCATATTACACCGCGCGAGCAACGCTCCGCGTGAACTGCCCCTCAACGAGCCTGATAGTCTCCTCCTCCCACCGTCGAAAATCATGTGAAGGGTACGTCGAGCGCACGAGCACTATCCGACCCAAGATGCGAACCCGTCCCTGTCGTGGGCTTTGCTAGACGATTTATAAAGTGCAAACTTGGCACCACGTCTCCTATTGTGTGCATGTGAACGGCGGCCCAAAGACCCGAAGACCATGTTTAGGATTCCTTCGCAAAGGGGAAAGGCGTGCTCTATCTCCCGAGCAGGGTATGAAATGCGAGCAGTCTCAGCCCCGGTTGTCGTCGCGGCATTCAAGGGCGCGACAGACGCAGTTGCCGATACTCCGCCGTTTGCGGGAGACGCACTTGCGGTATTGTTGCCGGAGCTGTCAGCATTCGCGATGGCATGGGTGATCCCGTCGTTCGATGTCGCACTCGCGATGGCTTGTTGCAAACATGCTGGCGGTACCGCGGCGGAGCCGGGGCAGCATGTTTGTCGATAGCTTCAACGATATTTGAACATAGGGCTCGACGTGGATGACAGAGGGCCAACGCACTTTTTAGTGGTCACGTGCCCGGCCGAGTTTTGTTACGGCCCTTGTCGACAACAACAACAACAATCTGTCGGCGCAGGGGGGTCGTCGAAGACCTCCGACGTGGCAGCAAGGGTCGCGTAGTTCAATTTGATAGCAGGGTTGCGAATGCACGGACCGCCGTCTTGCATCGCGAGCGGACCACACACACTGACGGGAATCGGACCGAATCGGCACGGGGCGCCATGGGGGCGGCGAGTTTACCTACTATCATGTGCATAAGCACAGTATGACCCTACTTTGCCCGAGACTCCGATAAGGTGACATGCACGTGCGGGCCGACGACCTCGGGCGCCTCGGGGGTCGCCGCTGGAAGGCTGCCCGTTTCGGCGCGGGGGCAGCGGAAGAGGGCGGAGGGGGGATTATAAGTGTACATTGAAATAACACGTGAGGTTGGGCAGAGGAACGCCGTTCCGGGGCACACACCGGCAGGGAGTATGGCTTATTGCACTAGACGGATGGCCATGGTCTTGAAGAATTCACCCCCCCCCCCCTCTCCTTGTTCTTCTCGCAGCTCATGACTTTAGTCGCTTTGAGGTGACTGTTTTACTGCGAGTTAAGGATCCGACTTCGCCATGAACCGCAACGCCCACGCGTACTTCCTTTTCAAGGCGTCTTCCGGAGTTTCAGATATAGGAAGCGACAACGCAAGGTCGTCCGGCCAAGTCCGGTACGAAATTCTGCTCGCGCCGGGACAATAATTGTGTGCGGAGTAATAAAAACATCAAGCGGACGCCGGAGCGTATTCGGAAGCGTATTCATACATTCCATTATTCAAGGTAGTGCACACTATGTTGTGTAACGCGCACGGGATATATTTAACAACTCATACCGTGGAGGACACTTGCCGGCGCCTTAACGCACCGCATGTCACGAAGCTGCTCAATGGTCGTATTCCTCCAAATCGTGTCATATCCCGCCCCTCGTCCCCCAAAGGACGGGATCAAGGTACGGCCAGCCGCACCATCTCATCAGTGGTCAGCCGTTCTTGGACGGCCCTTCCACCGGGTACATTATTTTTCAAAGTAGGCCAAGGGCTCCAAACTGTATGTAGTCGGGTATGTCAAACGCCGACCCTTTAATGTCCGACACATAATTGTTATATGTGCAACAACGGGACCCGCCATGTCTCGGGATCCATTTTACCCTATATCCCATCAAAGCCGGAGCTCGAGTAGACTTGCTGGAGGCGATGGGCAATTAAGTGGGTTGTAAATAACGACAGCGTACTCCGCCCCCTACATACGGCGTGCCTCGTACAACACCTTGCTAGTCTTCACGTTCTCCAGCCTGGGTCTCTTCGTGTACCGTGCCCGTTTCCGAGACGGTTAGCGTATCAAATCTTTTTGGTCAGCACGTGGGCGACCACCCCTTTGATGACGGCGGGAGTCGATTTCCTTCCGGGCTCTGATCGAAAGGGCGATCGTCAGCACATATAGTGGCGTGCGATGGGAGTGTTGTTACTGAAAAATCTCTCGCTGGATAGTGTACACTGTAATACGTGCTGAAACATGCCATCTTCTTGACCTCCGAAGACCTGATCATCTAGGCACCCGGGCCAATAAACTTACTGCGACCTTGCCCCACCCGCCAGCCCCGGGCAATATATACTCCACTGCGGGCTGCTAGCCACATCCGTTGCTCAACGGCCACAACGGGGACCGGGCGAACGAACCATGGATGTATGGAGGTCGCCGTCCGCGTCTTATTCCGGCACATCCCCGCCACAACATTCGTTAGGACTCAGGGGCACCTAATGTCCTGAAATCGCATTTCACCCCTTGGATGCGCTTCCGCGCCGGATCGATCCGTGGCAAACAACCGAGTACCATACATGGCGGTAGGTGTGAGAGATGACCAGCAAACCTGTCGTTGGGGCGACTGTCGTGTTGGCAGCCGGAAACCGGAAGTGGCAAGCAGGGAGGACTGGTTCGAATTTTTGAAAGAAGTACCCCATCATCAGCACGCTGCCGGCCGCTCGCAGATCGAGCTCGCGGCACGCTTCAACGCGCCGTCGTCGCGCTGTAAACGCCGGCCGTATCAGCTCCGCGCGCCGCCCCATGTACCAAGTCGGGGCTTGCACGCGCCATCCCGCGCCCATGGCAGCGGTAAAAACTGGCTTTTTCGTGCAACCGGGAACATTAAAACCTACTACTCGACATCCGTAAATGCAAATCGATGTGATCGGCCCCAGATAGTGCGCGCGTCGGCGTCCAAACTACCTTATTGGAAGCCGCTTTTCTCCCCAATACCCCCCCCCCCCCCCCCCCCCCCCGGAAACATGGTCAAGCGTGAACTCATACGGATGCAAAGCGGCTACCAATAATCCTTATACTGGTCGTGTGGATGTGACAATCGAACTACACCTCCTCCACATAAGTCCCATGCCCCTTTCTCGCCGAATCCGAGTTTACGAATAGTAGGACAGATGAATATAAGGTATATGACCTGAAAGTCTGGCGGAATGTTGCACATTTATGTTCTGTCTTGATCACCATAGAGTGTACGCAAGCCCTTTTGGCCTAACAAGTGTCCAACACGAGTGGCACTTCCGCCACATTGGGCGTTTCCAATACTAACCCCCACAACAACGGGGATGTAGTTTCCCCACACGCCCCGCTGCGCATGCATAGACCATTGCATGGTGGGAAGGCCTTGGATGGGTGAGGAAAACATGTCAGCAAAGAGACTACGGTATTTTTGGGTGGGGTGGGGGCATAGCGGCGTGCGCTCGTGCAGGACATGTGGCGTGATACCATCGGCGCCGAGGTGCTGCCTTGTTATGCAGCTCTCAAACTCGCCGAATCGCTCAGTGCGTTGCCAGGAAAACTACGTTCAGACATTTCTATATAGCGACTATTTACCGCCACTAGAATCTACGCGAGCAAGGCTTGCAATTCCCCAGTGGAAGCACGGTCGTCCGAGGTCATTCAGGCACTTTTTCGATTTTTTAGAAATAATAGGTCGAAATCTGACGCATGTGTCAGCGTGCGGTCACCACACTGGCGTGGAACTTCACGCCAAGTGGATCTCAAAACCTGATACACGGTGGCGCGGCAGTGTGTTGCGTGTCCTCGTGCACGTACCGCTCATACTTGGCATATGCCCCCTCCCCCTTCTTGAGCGATGCCCACGGCCGCCATGCCGGATCTCCCTTTCACAAACATGATTTTCCACCACCATCGACGCAATAAGGGGCACGCCATTGCCGTCCCACTGGGCTCACGATGGCGCGCGCTATGAGCATGCCGCCATGCACTACTACATAAAAGCTTTGCCCTACGGCAAGGGGCCGCGAGAACCTTCTCCCGCGTGCGCGTGCAGCGATCACAACCGCATTTTGTCAATAATTTTGCCCATAAACCATCATCGTCATCGACACATACTGGTATAGGGCTTGGTCCATGTCGTGAATGACCATATCATTTCAACGCCCTACCCGTACGCGAATGGTGGATACTTATCATACCAAGGGTGATTCGGTATGAGTAGGGGGGCAGTGGCTTCACATGCCTATTTATGCACACGAGCGCGTGCTGGCGCAATCTGTGGCTTTGAAGCGGTAGCGCTTCTTCTGCATAAATGAAAGTGTTGACGGCAACGGCTGCCGCGTGACACTATCGTGTGTATCGCGCTATCGCGGCATTTCCCCAGCCATACGACCCTCAGTAACATGCATGCACC
>VCJN01003531.1:0-13263 GCA_006384855.1 Tetraselmis striata | reverse complement strand
TTGAGGCGTTCTCTGCCACCGCTGCATGACACGGAGCAGCTGCCACGCCGACGCGCCATGATGGACGTCTGGGAGGAGAAAGAGTGGGCCGAGCGGGACAGGGAGATCGAAGGACTTCAGGAGGAGCGGCTCGGCATCCTTGCCAACGCGCTCGAGGTCCGCGAAGCCAACATCGAGTCCATGGCCTATGATCGGGTGGATGGCTACAGGGAGCGGGAGGAAGCAAAGCGGGAGAAGGTGCCAGTCCCCTTGATTTCATTTACCCGTATGGCCCATGTACCCTAAATCAGAAATGTTCCTTGAGGAGGACTGTTAGGGTTGCGTGCAGTACCATGGCTAACGCAGCGCTCTGCGCACATCTGCAGGTATATGCTGCCATCCAGAAGCGCCGCATCAAGGCGGTGCGTCACCTGACAACAGCGCGCAAGATGGCGGACTCCACACTCAAAGAAAAGAAGACAATCATCCAAAAGTATGGCGACTTTGGGAGCGACGTGTACGCGCCGCTGCAGCGCGCAGGCCGCTTTCCGGACTCTAAGCCCGCTGGCAGGGAAATCAACCCCGATCAATTCACACCCAAGACCCTCCATGGAATCTACGACCTTGAGAACAGCGTGCCCGAGCGCAAGCTGGAGGTGGGGCCCTTCCCGTCTGTACCAACGCCGGCCCTAACCACCCAGCCATCACCCTGAGTAGCATACCTCTGTACCTATGCTTCAGTCTAGATTGTCACTGACCTCACTCCTTCGGCATGCAGCCGCGAATCAAGCCGCCCAAGAACAATCAGCGGCTGGATGCCAATGGCCGTAAAGACCGGGCCATCGGCATGGATCTGGACCACATTGACAGCCTGCTGGAGTCAACCAAAGCCCAGGGCGGCCGTGGCTTCGGTGACTGCTGGCCGTACCCACTGGCCACGGATGCCAAAATCAAGAAGGACAAGCGCCAGCGCAACATCGTGGAGCGGCCCAGCACGCCTGTGGTAAGTTCATCGCGCTGTCATATCAATGTGCCCAGTAAGGATGAGCCTTTGTCACGGCTTGCGTCCCTGGCCGTGAGTGATCCGACTCCATTCCCCGCATACAGGCGCCCCCGGTTCCGGTGTCCGCCAAGCGGCATGCGGCGGCCACGCTGCTGCAGCGCCTCCTGCGCGGCCGTGCTGTGCAGAACATTATGTATGAGGGCAAGACGCGGCGCCTAGAGCTTATCCAGGAGCTGCGCTTGGAGGAGACAGCCCAGGTCAGCCCAGCTTTGCTCACCTGGCCTGCTCTTTAGTAGATGCACCTTTCTCTGGCATGGGATAATGTCCGAGGGCTCCTGCGCGTGGCGCCCGCAATGGAATTGTAGTTTAACTCTGTATTCAGGTGGGCATGGTGACTGACTGGCTTTGTTGCCTTTGGCCCTTGCAGCAACGGGAGGCAGAGCTCCTGCAGACGGCGCGCTCGTCTGCGGTCGCTGTCGGCCGCGCGGACACAGCGCCCAGAACTCTACCACTCCCGGGGGTGCTGCAGGTGCAGGACGCGGTGGTGGATGACATTGTCGGCGCTGCCATTGTAGAGGTCATGAACGTGCTGACCATGGAGCCGGGCGAGGAACAGACATCCATGCTGCGCGAGCTGATGACTAAGTATGCGCCACCGGCAGCTGAGGACGTCGATGCTGACGAGGCTGCCACCAAAATTCAGTCTGTCTTCCGCGGGCACCAGGCGCGCCAGTCGATTGACAGCGAAGAGAAGCGTCAAGCACAGGCTGAGCAGGAGGTACGCCTTCCCGACGTTGATGTTACCATGCACATATCTCCTCCACCCATTGCCTTGGACCCACTGAAGGTGACCGCCCTGCTGGCAGACGGAGGAGCCTATTCGCTACTTGGCGGATCAGGAGGCTGCTGCAGTTAAAATCCAGGCGCGCACCCGCGGCATGCTGACCAGGAAGCACCAGAAGACTACCAAGACCAGCAAGTCCTCAAAAACATCCAAGACGTCAAAGACCACCAAGACGACAAAGACCAACAAGCAGACCAAGAAGAGCAACATCACCACCCGCAGGCACCAGGTGCAATGGCACTTCTGCAGGGCCAGCTTACTATGGCTGTTTGCGCGGGTTGTGTGGGCCTGTTTTGGCATGCGCCTAAATGCTGTTGCTACCCCGGACTGCAGTTGAGCCCTGAGCAGGTAGAGGAGCTTGGCGACGTGGACGAGGGTGCGGTGGTGAAGATGCAGGCGCAGTCTCGTGGCTTCCTAGCGCGGAAGAAGGTACAGGTGGCCAAGGCGGCCAAGGCAAAGTACGGCGAGGACGAGGACAAGATTGTGAAGATCCAGGCACAGGGCAGGAAGTACTTGGCGAAGAAGCGTGTGGCCGCCATGCGAAACCCGGAGGGGCCATCCAAGGATGATGGTGAGGAGGAAGAGGCGGAGGGCGGCTCCTCGTCCTCCAGCTCTGCTTCCTCAAGCGACGGGGAACACCAGGAGGTTGGCGAGGCTGGTGCAGATGCTGATGACAATGGAGAGGATGCGGAGCTTCCGGACCTGAACCAGTTCTCGGAAGAGGAGCAGCAAAAGATTGTCAAGATGCAGGCCCAGGGCCGCGGCTACATCGCGCGCAAGCAGGTTAAGGCCAAGAAAGAGGGCGGCCCAGGCAGCGAGGCAGCAGGATCGGCCGACATTGCAGTCCCAGGTGCAGATGATTCTGCCGGCGAGGGCATTGCTTCCGCTGTTGCGGCGGCGGATGAGGAGCTTCCGGACCTGAGCCAGTTTTCTGAGGCAGAGCAGCAGAAGATTGTCAAGATGCAGGCTCAGGGCCGCGGCTACATCGCGCGCAAGCAGGTTAAGGCCAAGAAGGACAGCGGCGCTGCGGATGGTGCCGCAGGATCGGCCGCCGCTGCTGAGCAGCCAGACATGGGCAGCGCAAGCAACGCACCAGCCGCAGACCCTGGGGCCGACGCCGGGGAGAGCGGAGCTGGCGAAGACGGTGGCAATGCCGATGCACCCGCTGCTCCTGCCGGCGACGGCATGGCCGCAGAGCTGCCCGACCTGAGCCAGTTTTCAGAGGAGGAGCAGCAGAAGATCGTCAAAATGCAGGCGCAGGGCCGCGGCTACATCGCGCGCAAGCAGGTTAAGGCCAAGAAGGAGGGCAGCTTGGGCGGCGAGGCAGCAGTATCAGCAGACATTGCAGCCCTGGGTGCAGATGGTTCTGCTGATGACAAGCAGGAGGATGCGGGGCTTCCAGAACTAAGCCAGTTCTCTGAGGCAGAGCAGCAGAAGATTGTCAAGATGCAGGCTCAGGGCCGCGGCTACATCGCGCGCAAGCAGGTTAAGGCCAAGAAGGACGGCGGCGCTGCGGATGGTGCCGCAGGATCGGCCGCCGCTGCTGAGCAGCCAGACATGGGCAGCGCAAGCAACGCACCAGCCGCAGACCCTGGGGCCGACGCCGGGGAGAGCGGAGCTGGCGAAGACGGTGGCAATGCCGATGCACCCGCTGCTCCTGCCGGCGACGGCATGGCCGCAGAGCTGCCCGACCTGAGCCAGTTTTCAGAGGAGGAGCAGCAGAAGATCGTCAAAATGCAGGCGCAGGGCCGCGGCTACATCGCACGCAAGCAAGTCAAGGCCAAGAAGGAAGGCGGCCCAGGCGGCGAGGCAGCAGGATCAGCAGACATTGCAGCCCCGGGTGCAGATGGTTCTGCTGATGACAAGCAGGAGGATGCGGGGCTTCCAGACCTAAGCCAGTTCTCTGAGGCAGAGCAGCAGAAGATTGTCAAGATGCAGGCTCAGGGCCGCGGCTACATCGCGCGCAAGCAGGTTAAGGCCAAGAAGGACGGCGGCGCTGCGGATGGTGCCGCAGGATCGGCCGCCGCTGCTGAGCAGCCAGACATGGGCAGCGCAAGCGACGCACCAGCCGCAGACCCTGGGGCCGACGCCGGGGAGAGCGGAGCTGGCGAAGACGGTGGCAATGCCGATGCACCCGCTGCTCCTGCCGGCGACGGCATGGCCGCAGAGCTGCCCGACCTCAGCCAGTTCTCGGAGGAGGAGCAGCAGAAGATCGTCAAAATGCAGGCGCAGGGCCGCGGCTACATCGCACGCAAGCAGGTCAAGGCCAAGAAGGAGGGCAGCTTGGGCGAAGCCGCTGCCAGCTCCACGAGCCAGGCGCATGAGGCAACTGCATCTGCGGAGGCCGCTGCTCAGGCTGGGGCAACAGCTCAGCCTGCGGACGACGTCGCTGCTGCACCTGAGGCTGCTGCTGGCGATGTCGCTTCGTCATCTCCGCCGGCTGGTCACGCTCCTGGTATTGGCGCTGGTGAGGCCGACGCCGAGCCAACTGTCGTGGATGAGGATGGCTTTCCTGCCCCGGCACCTGCTGCGGCGGACACTCCTGCGGCAAGTGCTGATGCCGGCAATGCTGCGGCTGCTGATCAAACCGACGCATCAGCTGCTGCTGACAGTGCGGTGGCTGGGGACTCTGCGCCTGATGCGCCAGAGCAGCTAGAGGCGGCGGCAGCAGCGGCCGATGTCGGTGCGGGCGAGGTGGCCCCTGAAGGGGAGCCTGCTGGAGAGAGCGTGGCTGCTGCTCCCGGCCCTGATGCGGAGGGCGACGCGATGGGCGGCGTGGATGACGCAGCCGCGGCGGATCCAAGCGATGGCCAGATAGTATCGCAGCCAGAGCTGCCGGACCTGAGCAAGTTCACGGATGAGGAGCAGCAGAAGGTTGTCAAGATGCAGGCTCAGGGCCGCGGCTACATCACGCGCAAGCACATGAAGGAGCAGCAGCAGAGCGCAACCAGCTTCACGACCGTGCAGACGCGCGCCGACACCAACGTGGCCGCCAGGACCTCTGAGCACCGTAGCGAGTCGTCGGAGATGCACCACAGAAGCTCCTCCACGACGCAGCAGTCGAGGACTGAGACGAGCAGCACCCAGCAGCAGACCGTCAGCAGCAGCAGCACCAGCGTCGAGACGTCCAGTACCAAGGTCGAGATGACCTCCAGCGCTCAGGTCTTCAGCACCAGCTCCACCGTGGAGACGTCCAGCTCCGCCCAGATGCACCACAGCTCCTCCACGGAGGTCCGCGTGGAGCACAGCTCAAGCGCGCAGAAGTCGGAGACCACAACGACCCGCTCCGAGTCGGCCGCCGCCGTCAGCAGCACCGCCGAGGTGTCTGAAGTCGCTGATGCCGCGGTGGCAGAGTAGTCGGCCGGCTCGGGATCGGAATGTGGCCCCACCCTGTCGGGAGCCATTGCCACCAGCTCCGCCACCACTCTAAAGCCCCATAATATCGCTGCGCACCAAACAAACTCAAAAGGGCTTATGGCATTTCACAACTCTGAGGCTGCACTTCCTCGCTTGAGTGCAACCATGCTGTAAACATTCATTTCTCATCACAATATTCCATAAACATGGCGTTTGGAATAACCAGTTGGGGGACTAGAAGTGCAGCTGAGCTTGAAATGTATTTCAAAGCATGCGTACTTGTACTCAACCATGCAGACATTGGTGTTATCTCCGCACATTATGTTTCGTTTCTATCTGTACATGAGTGAGCTCACGTACAAATTACATGAATGAAGCAGATGCTCCTGTGTCTTGTAATGCTATCTCACCCATTCAGGAGCACAGCGAGTCAGGTGGCCCAGGAGGTTTCAGCCTGCCACTGGCAGTAGTGGCAGTTGTGCAGCCCAGTGTATAACAGCGAAGATATTGGAAACCCTGCTCTGAGTGATGCATGATGACAACTGTTGTGGCGTGCAAGGAGAGGTCCAATCGGGCCTAATGGGCCAATGGGTCCAATCGGGCCTAATGGGCCTAATCGGTCCAATGGGCTAGTGCCGAGTCCGACAAGCTCACAAGCTGGCTTTTGCCCGCTTGCACGACTAGATTCACAAGTTTTGTTAAACTGTTTCTACTTGAATAGTTTGACCCCACTCGAATGCACGAGTACTCCTTTACTAGGATCCCAGGTTGGTCCCAATGCCGGAAAGTCGTTCGCGACTGCCCGTTTATTGCAATTGCTGACAGTAGCGCCCACGAAGGGTGGGAAGGGGCTGGCCGCTGCAATAGTGCCAGGTCGACCTCCGCCTAGCGCACGGCGTTCGAATGGTGCACTATATGCGAGTACGACTCCAGTACCGTGACGTGGCGCGAGCTGGCGTCGACCAGCGGCACCTCCGACACCTCGTGCACCGCCACCATCCCCGCCCGCCGCAGCGCCTCCTCACGCGACAGCTGCTCCATGATCTCGGTCGCGTCGATCGTGGGGTCGGGGTCATACAGCGGCTCGCCGTTTCGCAGGCGCTGCTCCGCGAGGTGGCGGATAATGAGGCTTGGCTTACGGACTCCCTGCTCGTCGAAGAACCAGTGCGGCGAGGGGTAGCAGCCGCGCGGGTCATACGTGACGGGTCGCTGCAGGACGTCGTCCAGGAAGGTTGACACGTCCTTCGCAACAGTGTCCACTTTTGAGTACTTCTTCAGCAGATTATGCGCGTCGCGGATTCGCCTCCGCGCCTTGGAAGCAGATGTCAGGTACGGCATCACCGCGTCTTCCAAGTCGCTAAAATCGATCTCGGTGTGGATGGTGGTGTTGGACAGGTAGATGTTGGGGTACGTTACTAGCTTCTCCGCGGCAGGCTTGACCTGCACGGCAGTTGCGCAGCCGCCCCCTGGCCTCAGCAACTACGAGCATTCCACACCGAGCCAACGCCAGCAAAGCAGTACATCGAACGGGGGGATAGGGCGCACCAGCAGAGTGCCGACGAGCATCGCCTCGTAGTCCTTTCCTGAAAACTCGCCCAGTCCGAAGGGGCTCACAAAAATCTTCGAGTCTGCACACCCGAGAGCATGTTCAGAGCAATCCTTTACCGTAGCTGAAGTCGCGCGGTCCGAAACGCGTCGTCTGCACGTTGTGCCTTAGGACAACGAGGTAGCTGCTGAAAGGGCCTGCCCCACATACCTTTCACCAAATCGAGGAATTCCTTGTACTTCATCTTGGTGTTCGACATGGTGAAAATTTTGAGGTGCGGATACTTGCTGCGCAGCTTGCGGATGGCGCGCACGGAGGCATCCCTGGACCCCCCGCCCCCAGCAGCAGAGAGGTTGTCAGTATCGCTGTAACCCCTAAACCCTACATACCCATGCAAATACTATACTATCATAAATATAGTATAATAATATAAGGAAGCTTCATGAGCGGCCCCTAAAAAAGGACATGAGCAATTCTGTCAGGAGGAAAATGAGGAGGAACTGCAGCCTACCTGTGTTCGTTGACGCCGTACAGCTCGCGCGTGGAGCCAGAGTTGATGGTGCCAATGTAGGAGATGTCGTAGCGGCGGGCGTTGTAGGGCAGGAACACCTCGCGCGACTTCTGCGCCTTGGTGGGACTTCCGCGCTTCCAGCGTGTCTTGTATGACTCCAGGTAGCGCGTGAAGTCGTGGTGGAAGGACGGCTGGATGTCAGTGAACGCGCCCTTGCCGCCGCAGTCAAGCGGGTAGCGCCAGCGGTACACCTGGGGAATGAGGGTGAAGATCTTGTCCGCGCCCTCTTGGTCCAGCTCGGGTATGCGATACGTGGTAGGCACCAGTTTGTCACGCGTCGCGTTCCGCGGGAACCACATGAAATGGCGCCGGTCGCCTCGCAGCGCGCCGTTGTTCTCCGCCAGCGGATCCAGCCGTGTGTGCTGCAGCACCGCAATGATGCGACCGTCCTCTGCAGACGGAGGAAGGGCACCAGCATTGCTTATATGAACCCTCACACCCAGGAAACAAGCACCCTCTCCTGCCGCCCCCGCCAGGCCTCACCGATGTCGCAGCCCAGCTTCAGGGACAGGGTGGCGGCGTCGTTGGTGGAGACCAGGACAAAGCGCTTGTCAGGGTATACCTCTACCAGCTCCCTGCAAGCCCAGACGTGGGAAAGGATGAGGGCAGTGGCGGATAAGAGGGTGTCCAAAGAAGGGGTTCCGACAAAGCACCACTAATGAAAGGGAGGAGATGTATCGCAGGTGGAATGCCTCTGTTGATAGTATGGATGCCAAGGGTGGGGGGAGCGCTCTGCTTGCCTGAAGTGCAGTACACTGGCAATGACCACGTGTGCGGAATGTAGCGGTGCCCAGAGCTCTGGCATGGCTTTGTCTCGCGAGGCGTTGAACTGCACCCGGCACATTGGGGGAGCAGCAGGTGGCTGAGCCTGAGTGCCCGAAGCATACGCACAGAGACTGCCGCGTGACCTGCATTACCAGGAGTGAAGGTTGCAGGCCGGGGGACTCCAGCACAGGGCGGCCTACCTTGGCCCCATCCCATGACACAGTGCTGAAATGCTCCCATCCGTACTTCTCCTTCAGCTGGGGGGCGATGCGGCGAAAAAATGCGGTGTAGCTGCGCATGGGGGAGAGGGGGGTCAGCGGCCGCCCCCAGGACAAGATGCATGTTGAATGGGTGACACCAGTGGCGATGAAGGAAGGCGAAGGTCACTCACGCGGACTTGTAATAGCCCTTGATCTCACGCTGGTGGTCAAACCCGTTGTAGTACGCGAAAGGTAGCCCCTTTTGGCACTTTTCATTAGCCTGGAACGCCTTGGGGTTGTTGCAGAACGTCTCCAGGTGGTAGTCCACACGCGTGGGGCAGTGGCTGCCAGGGGCGGAAAAGAGCGAGCCTATTAGATGGCACCCGCAGCGGTTGGCACAGCCACATGCTCGATTGTGTAGTGGGTAGGTGCGTGCAAGCGTTCGCGTCAGGATTGAGAGAGGGGGGGCGGGGGGGGGGGGGGGGGGGGGGGGGGCAAAGCGAGATCCATAACAGGTCGGCGGCCGGCTTCACCTCTCCAGCACCGCGACGATGTTTAGTTTTCGCGCGTCGTCGCTGCTGTTCTTGATGTGCCGGTAGCTATGCGTGGCGCAGTTGGACTCGCACGCGGGATGGCGCATCTCGTCTGGGTCGCGCGTGTGACCCAGCAGGTTGTCCAACGCCTGCGCGTACTGGCGGCCCAACGGCACACTCGGCCTCCGGTCGAATGCTCCCGGATCGCTGCTCAACTTCGGCAAGCGCCCCGCCTCCAGCTCCTGCTTCGCCAGT
Organism: Tetraselmis striata; assembly: GCA_006384855.1. Lineage (NCBI taxonomy): Eukaryota > Viridiplantae > Chlorophyta > Chlorodendrophyceae > Chlorodendrales > Chlorodendraceae > Tetraselmis > Tetraselmis striata. The sequence goes on along the minus strand of VCJN01003531.1, from coordinate 4,210 downwards.
TCTACTGCATTCGAGGGTTTGGACCATATAGACGGCGGCTGCGTGCGTTTTCGGCTGCTCTTCCCCGTAGTGGCGCCGACACACGCCAGCAGGACAAGTGTCGCGACTGCCGCCGCAAGACGGGCCGGAGTGGCGCATATCCTGCCCGCGCGGTCCATGGCTCCAACGTACTCCGCGCAGCAGGCGGGCTCGACGGCAGGGAGCGGATACCAGGTGGCGCAGTGCAAGCGAAGGGGGGCGTGCGCGGAGTGTCGCCACACGGGTCGCTGTCTCGTGGAGGAGCCGCGAAGACAACCGGAAGCGTTTGCTGAGCGGCGGGGCGCGACGACTGACGACCAACCCCATCACCGACGCGCTGACTGGCGCGGCGGTAGTGGCTGCTACTGACGCTGCTGCTCAGTAGAAATGAACATGTCACGACCTAAGTACGGTACCCTGGATCTATTATTTTATTCCCGAGCCGGACACTAAACCGCGCGGTGCGCGTTAGTGTACCCCGGTACTGGCTTTCCCTGCGCTTCTCGCGGGGCCCGTATAACGTACAGGTAGCAGCATCTTTTATTTTGGTGATTTCCGATATCGCCTTCTGCTGCTAGCTCATGTAATTATAGCATCCCGACCGCACAGCCGCGCGCGGTGGAACGATATGTCGCGTAGCAAATATCGCAGTCGTGGGCGTGCTGAGACACCGTCCGCCGACTTCACTTTGAAATTCGAAACGCCCAATGCAAGAAAGAGCACCCACTACCCACAAGGTGTATTGCGGCACCGCTCGCTCCGGGAACTGGCGGCTTTATTTACTTCCTCATATGTTCCACTTAATCAGTCTATTCGACATGTTTGTCGAGGCGGTGGGTGGGTGGAAGGGGGGGGGGGGGTACTTCGGCGGTTGGGTTGGCCGACACGTCTGCTTCCATAGCGGCAATATAGGTGGCGTCGGGGGCGGTGGGGGATCCTCTAAGGTGGACGGGCGGAGGATGACGCGCCTCCGGCGCAAGGCACGCCGCGCAACGAGGGGGCGGAGCGCCGACCCCTCTCCCCTCCCAAATGTCCCCACTTGGACATGGCATGGCACTATTGATGAATACCATATATGTGCGTAAATACGGCATTATACAAAATCATGGGGAAAATTGTGCGTAACAACACGCAAATGCGTGTCAACGAGTCATCGCATACACGCCGACAAGGCATGTTGGAGTCGTGTCTTGATGGCATGGGTCTAACGCCGCCCTCTCACCGAGTCCCACGTGAGTGCACTCACTCATGAGCATATGGACAACGCTCGGCTGGCGTTATCCTTGCGTTCCTGTCGCCCGAGCCGTCCCGAGCCCAGCCATCCCCAATTATTGCCGGCAATGTTCCAGTGTTTCCATTATCGCCGGTTAAGCCTTATTACTATCACCGAAAATACGAGTGTGTTCCCTTTCCCTCGTCGTCTCCTTACCAGGGGTGGTACGGCACAAATACGGTGTTGATATGTCCGGTGCTATTATGTCGTACCGTCCGAGCGGCTGCATCGATCCCGCAGCGCCTCGAGGAGCTGCATCGACATCATACTCCGGTACGGCACCTCCGCGTGCGGTTCCCGGCGCCAGCCATCCCGGGCAGCGCTGCTCCCACATGTTGCTTCGTCACGTGTTTAATAGCACCGGGGGGCTTGTCTGTCCCCACCTTCCTTTGTCGCGGCGCACCCACCATGGGGTCGCACCGCGACATAGCTCGTGTCTTCGTGACATGCAAGGTGTTTTGTTTTACAAGCCACCCAGAAGTGTCGCCTCGCGCCCAGCTCGAGGACATATGTCTCGTTGGATGGGAGGCGGTCGACGATCGTCCACAGGACACCGTGCGCCAGCTCTTCGCGCCGACAACTAGTGTACCACACGGACAACCGTTCGACTACTGATTCGGGGGGGGGGCGCTCTTCACGCCTCGCGACACAAGAGCTTCCCCATGCCGCCGGCCTTCGGCTCGCCGGTGAAGAAGGACGACCGCCATTTCCGGGCGGGAACAATTCCAGCGCCGGTGGCGGAACCTGCGGCTTCAACGCGCTACTCCGCGCCACATGTGCAACCGGGCTGCCCCTCGCAGCCCCATGAACACAGCTGGTCGGCGCCAAGCGGCCACCACTGTATTCCGCCTCTGAGCATCCGCGCTGGTCGGCGCCATCAAGCCGCCCCTAGACCATGTACCTCCCAATTGCCTCAGCGACCTAAGCACGCAGCTGGCCGGCACCAACGGGCCGCCGCTGCACGTAGTTGTGCTTCGATTGCCGGACACGCAGTTGGTCGGCGCCATCAGGCCGCCGCTGCATCATGTGCCCCGGCCGCTTCCGCGCCTTGCTACTCACACAGCTTGTCGGCACAAACTGGCCGTCATTGCACTCGTACCCCAGTCGCTTCCACGGCCCGGGCACGCAGCTCGTCGGCACCGCCAGGCCGTCTATGCAGTGGTCGCCTCCGCGGCATGCGCACGCAGTTGGTCGGCGCCAACGGGTCTTCACTGCACGTTGTGCCCCGGTCGCTTCCGCGGCCTACGCACGCAGCTAGTCGGCACCAACGGGCTGCCATTGCATCATCACTGTGAGATTCAGATGTGACATACAGGTGACGAAGCACTACTACTAGTGACTATTATTTATCCGTGAAGGCTGCTGCTGGTGGCGGCACGTCCATCCAGTTACGTGCGAGTACATCCGGCGTTATTGCCGGCGGGCGATAAATCCTTTTTGTCATCATTCTGGTAGTCGTACCAGCCCGGTGAAGCGTACATGGCACTGACGTACAAGGTACAAGGTTGTCCGTGTAGTACCGGTGTGAGGATATATCCTATACCCTCACTAGCCCTAATCATCATAGCACATTAGGCGCGTAGCGCGCGCCCGTCGGATGACGGGCTGCCCCCGCGCCCTGTCGGCCGCATCGCGCCGCCTGATATATCAGGCACGGCGCCTGCTGGCCTGTAATCAGATCATACTTGACCACCACCATAGCGGAATAGCCACCACCAGCGCACATTCCCTCACAACCGGGTAGTACGCGATATATTTATTACGCCGGTACCGGGTATCTAGTACCCGGTACCCGGTACCCGGGCACGATGACGAGTGGTCCTGTGGATAACTACGACTATTAGTACATGGGAGCGCAAATCTCAGCCGTACTATTCGGTAACACTGGGGAATTTTGTGTACATTATAGCTAGTACTGCTGAACGGGCCTGCCAGCCGTCCGATCAAAGGTCATCAGATGGGCGGTTTGGCTGCCATGTTTTGCCAAAGAGTGCTCACGTTACATAAATATTCGCGAGGGGGAGGGCGGGGGCAGGCAGCGGTTTGCCGAAGAATGATTGAATTACAATATTCGCGACAGCTGCCATCGGGGAATGTGGCCCGGGGGGGGGGGGGGGGGGGGGGGTGCGGGGGCGGGGGGGCCACGCCCGCCCCGCCCCCCCCGCCCCCCCTCGCCGCCAGCCGCTCCCGCCTGGGGGGGGGGGGGGGGGGGGTAAGGGGGCGGGGGCTACTGCTTGTTCTTGTTCTTGCGTGCCCGGGGGACCCTCCGCTTCGACGATCTCGCTGCCTCCGCCTCCGCCTCCGCCTCCGCCTGCGCCTCCGACTCCGCCTGCGCCTCCGACTCCGCCTCCGACTCCGCGACCGTCAGTTTCTTACCTCGGCGTTTCTTCACTGGCCTCTTCCGCTTCTTGTCATCCGTCAGTGTCTTCACCACCCCGGGAGGCTGTGCCGTCGACGACGCCGCCATGAGCTTCCTTACCTTCGCGTCGGGACGCCCCCTGTGCCCAGACACCCACAACAAGCCACAATCGTTTCGCCTTTAAGCGGCTGAGGATGCGGCCTCCTCGGCCACCACGAGTTGCGCCGCTGGCACTGTGGAAGCCTTGGCGTTGAGGTGGGCCTTACGGCGCTCCCGGACGAACCTGCGCGCGGCACAAGTTAGCCACGAGTGGGTGCGTGCTAATGCGGAGGATGGAGTGTTTTGTTGCGCGCCCACCTTGTCACGCGTTTCCTCATGTCTTTCTCGTCCTCCTCGATGCCGGCGGCGCGGACACGCGAGACAACAAGGCTCGCCGCCCACTTTTGCCCGGGGGGGCGAGGTCGGCCATGGCGCTGTGAGCGGTGAAGGGGGGGGGGGGGGGGGGGGCGGGGGGGGCGGGGGGGCGGGGGGGGGGGGGGGGGGGGGGGGGGGGGCGGCCG
>VCJN01003530.1:0-28026 GCA_006384855.1 Tetraselmis striata | reverse complement strand
GGGGGGGGAGATTAGAAACAGAAATGGCTGGCGGGCCCAGAGCTTGGTTGCGGTAGGCATGGCCTGGATTATGGGTGGGTCCACATCTGACGCGGGCCATCCCAGCCACAGACACACAGCTGTGCTAGGGTGGAATGGTTTTGCCCAGCTACGCCGCTGGACCTGCTTTGTCTGGTGCTTGACTACACTTTTATGATATATCCTGGAGCATGTGCTCGATGTTGAAAGGCGCTGATCCTGAGGTGCCCGTGCTACCTGTACTCCTACCGACGTACAGCAAGTGTGAAGGATGAGGTATCAACCGGTCACTCCAATTCACCAGCAGTAGCAGCTACAAATCGGATTATCACCGTACCTGCCACATATTGGCGGCCTGCTCGAAAACACAGTGTATGTATTTCACACTGCATTCTGCTGGACTGAACAACACAGATCGCCTTGCTGCATCCTCATGTTGTTTTAAAAGTATGTCGTTAGCTTTCCCTTTGATCCCGTTGGCTAGCTTTCGTGATTGTCGCCATGTCCTGGTGCAGTACATACCTTCACTAGGCGTGCTGATATGTCGTATGTTGTCGTCATGCGTCGTCATTGTCATTGTCAGCAACAACATGTAGTTATCACCAGTTGTAATCCGTAGTTGCTACCATATATAATAGTTACATGAGCTAGCTGAAAAAGGCGATCAGGAAATCACCCGAAAAGGCAATAGGAAACGTCCTACAGCAATTGCGAGGTGGAAACAGCACCAAAAGAGGGTGCGGAATAACCACGGGCAGACGCATCAGACTTGGCCGTCTGCACTCCGGCAGAGAGAATTTCGCTACCGTATATACTACAGGCAGACACAAACAATAGATATCCAGACAATACATAGAGCACACATGCTTACACATACATAAAGTACGAGCAAGCGCCTAATCGTACTTCGTACCTGTACTGCTGCTGGTTTGCTCTAAACTACTACTTCATGGGGTTTCCCTGCGCCGTCGGGTTGCAGCTTCAGGACGTTGGTCTCGAGGGACTCGGTCCCGTCATCCCACCTTATGCGAAACGTGTTATTGGCGACCGACTCCTCGACGTTGCCAAACTTAAAAGCCCTTTGTTGGCGTACCCTGCCGGGGGCAGGGGCTTCATACGGCCCACGACGGGCAGCCACACGGCTTTTAACCTCGATAGGCTTTCTCATGGTGACTGGGTGGATGAGTGGTGGTGATTGCTGTGCCGCTGACCGATCTGCCGACTCCAAAGGTCCCGGATCAACTTAAGTAAGGTATTTAGGTGTCGGAGGACCACCCCTGACGCCCTGGTCGTCATCATGCCAGTTTTGCCCATAGTACTGGGCCCGTGCTTTCGTTCTGTTGTGTATATACAACATTTGTTCTATATATACAACATATCCTCGCGAGGCACTAGCGCTACATTGTCGCTAGTCGCTATAAATAATACGACATTCTGACCTCCTGTTTCTGAATATTTGATACGTACGCGTACGTCAATAAACGACTAATATTGTAAGGAGGTAGCTTTTGATAGCCGCGCACTATCAAAAGCGCGGAGGATCCGTGGGTGACACACTGCGAGTGTGTATCGTATATATATCGTGAGAATATCTCCTCGCGAAAAAAAAAAAAAAAAAAAAAAAAAAAATCTCCTCACATTCCATCCCCCTGAAAGGTAGGTGTAGCGGTTGGCACTGTTAGTTGGCCACGGTATGATATGACACTGTTAGTTGGTCATATGATATCGTCTGTAAAGCGTGACATCCGCGAACCGACCCACACCGGGATTCGATCCGTGGACTCCGCGCTTTACTGTAAGGAGGTAGCTTTTGATAGCCGCGCACTATCAAAAGCGCGGAGGATCCGTGGATGACACACTGCGAGTGTGTATCGTATATATATCGTGAGAATATCTCCTCACAAATATTCAGCATAAATTCGTACCGAGGTAGCGCCGCCTAATCCTTATATTCTGTCGTAGTATTGTAGTCTACTTCATCCTACTGGTACTCATAATCTACCTACGGTAATTTCTGATAATTTCTGGTAGTCGTAAACTCGGTAATTTCTGATACCCGTACCCAATAGCGATTGTTATACTGGCTATACCTGTACCGATAAGCGCTGATGACTTGGTCGCGCTACCCCGGTCGTCACTACGGGTTGTCTTCATCATTTATCCAACTCCCCCCGCCCCCGCCGTTTCTCGTCCTCCGTTTTCCCGTCCACTTCCCGCCCCGGGGATTCCTGCCTGTGGCTGCCACCAAAGTGGCGCTCGATACTGCTTGTGACGGAAGCCGAAGAAACAAGGTGAGGTAGCTACAGCCGTCCGGGTTCTGCGTGCCGTGCCCGGTGTTTCCAGCCCCGGCGGGATGCGTTGGGCTACGAGCAGTATGCAGGATGCTGCGGGCCGTAATGTTACTCGTACGAGTAGTGTACCGTACGCGTACATGCTGTAACACACTACGCACATAACTTATATACTGCACAATATACTACTTACGTGCCAACCAGGCCGCGGGCACAGCATGACGTGTATGGTACAACCAGCTGGGGGCTGCGCCACCTAAAGCCGCGAGCTCGATTCGTGTTGCAAAGGGAGCGCACTTCGGTGGTAATGAGCGAAGTGCGGACCGGGCATCGCAAAGCTGGCTGGGCGGCGTGCCAGGCACTACCCAATACAATAATCCTACTCCCTTCTGCTTCCCGCCAGGGGCGGTACTCTAGTCGATGATTGTGAAAATGAATAAAAAGTCACCGTAACAGTACACGAACGAGCAATTGCGTGACAGTACGATTATGAGTACGGCAGGACAAATCCCCCGCTGCTGTTGGCGGCCCTGGCCCCGCAGTGTCGCGAGCTGCAGGGTAGAGCCACAGGTGTGCTGCTCGGTTTCACATATTATTGGCTACCGTGGGTTGCAGCCTTGCAGGCGGTTTGGATCTCGGGATCACTGCCGGCGTGGAGGGTGTGACGCCGAGTCGAGAAGTAATATAGCAGATTGCAACAGCGCGGAAGCGACCTACCAGTACCTCGTACTCCATCATTGCCAGTCCTGTATGTCCCATATGTCCCGACAAAAACTGAAATGGAGATACAGGGTAGTCGTACCAGTACTGCTGGTACGTCGTAATGCTGCTGACGTTCCTTTTTAAAGCCGGACCGGGTCAGACCAAGTTTTCAGCAGCACTTTTGTGCAGCGAGTAGTCTCACCCCCGTCGTCTCGCCCGCGTTCGCCAGCTGCTCCCCCCCCCCCCCCCCCCCCCCCCCCCCCCCCCCCTACTACGGGCGCCCTTTCGGCTCTTAGCCGTACCTCTGCCCTGTCCCTGTCCCGCCGTATCGACACAGGTCGCGGTTTCCCTGCCTGAGGGGCCTCCCGTACACCCCGTCCGCCGTGGCATGGCGCCTCCGCGTACTCGAACTCGTACCGGGCGCGCCGCCGCCGCGCTGCTCGTCCTGCTGGCGGCCGCCGGCACGCTCCAGCTCGCGGCGGGCGACGCCTACATCAACAACCCCCGCGGCTCGAACGACAAGCTGAATGAGGAGAGCAACAATCGGCAGAACGCCAACCGCTTATTCGACTCGCAGAACAACGCACAGGCCGGCTACCAGGTAACCCCCCCCCCCCCCCCCCCCCCTGAAGCATTGCCGCGGGGACATCGGCACACACACAAAAGGCGTTGCAATTCTGTGAGTGAGGGCTTCTAGCAAAACACAGAACTGGAGTATTATGCTTGGCAGCACTTGAGTCAAGCACTGAAATTAGTGAAGCATGCCTGATTGAATGACAGCACCCTGATACTGCCTGGCGGCATTTTGCCCGAGGACTGTCACGGAGCTGCCGCCCACACATAGCGGTCCGTATCTGAATTGCTGCCTGCAAGGGCCGCCGGAGAGGGGCTGCCAGCGTTTCGGTGCTACCAGCCCTGCCCTGAGCGCCAAAGAAACAACACACGCCAAATTGGTTTCAATAATTGCTACCGGTTGCCGTGTGCGTCCATGGCACTGCGCATGCCACGCGACCAGTCCAGCGAGGCGCTTACCACTCTCCCTTTCCACCTCCCCGCCCAAACAAGGTTGGCGACAACTGCGATGGCATCTGCCAGAGCGAAAACGGCCGCTACAACAAGTCCATGCCCGGCGCCGGCGAGGGCGTCATGTACTACTACCCAGGTGGGGCTGCAGTCGGCCTTGCGCATCCCAGCATCAACGCTGCTACGGCGCGGCGCGCTGGACTGTGCCGTGCCGTGCCGTGCCGTGCGTGTGCTGAAGCCTGCTGCGTTTTGCTCGGCGGCGTCGCAGAGTCGGTGCTGTACATTGAGTGGACGCACCAGCATGGCTCCGGCATGGACAAGAACAACCCCAACGTGCATTCGGAGGTGGTGCTGCAGTACATGGTGGGGCGCTGCCTGGCCACGAATGACCCTGCTGCACGCGCCTCACGAAGCCTCCCCCCCCCCCCCCCCCTTTCCTTGACACCCTATTACTAGAAATTGCTGTTATGTAACCATGGGCGCGCAGGGAGTGCTGACTAGGAACACTGCACATCAGAGCCCGCCCTGCCTGTCAGAGGTCAAATGTAGACAAAAAATAGCAGAACTATAGCTATTGTTATTATGGGTTGCATGCAAGCCCGGTCTGAGGCTTATAATACAGAGTTCTGATGGATTAGCAGGCAGCCGCAGTATTACTGATATCAATCAATTATCAACAATAAATACATACTTGATTAATAGTTATGTTAGTACTACTAGCAACATTTTTTATTAAGGCAATGGACCCATTTGTCACCAACCCATCTCCCGGCCCTTGCCACCCCCTCTCCGGCGCAGTGCAACGACGACGTGCGCCGCCCGGACTCCAGCGGGCAGGAAGTCACCCCCTTTGACAGGTTCCAGACGGGCATCTGGGGGAACAACCACTCGGAGAGCCTGGGCATCCGCGACGGGCGCACCACAGACACCATCCCCGACGAGCCGGAGTCCGTCAGCGACCGCGAGTACGGCATGCACGAGTCGTATGGGTGAGTTGCCACTAAGCACCCGCATCGATAATTGACACATTACCAGGATCAGATGCATCTGCTGGATCGCAATACTATCGATAACTGCCCCAACTCGCAGTACTTGCATGAGCCGGCGCCCAGACGGGGAGGGCGGACCTTTCGTGGCCAATGCCGGGTATTTTAATGGCAGTGTCTTAGACGGCGGTGGTCCAACAACGTGGGAAATTCCGTCACTTGCCTCCAATTAGGCTTGCATATCATCTTGGACAATTTGCTTGATGACTATCAGGATTAACGGAGCGTCGCCTACCCAGTAGGGCTTTCTGTATCTGGGTCGCTGCCTAAACGGCCGTCGCAGAGACGCTGCAAGGGTTTCACTGTTGCCAATAGTCCCATCCCGGGGGGCAAAAAAATTGTTGATGATCACGTAGGCATTTGATCGATTTGATCGATAATTAGGGCAAGACTTCAGTGTGGGCTTGATTCCGCCTTTTATCAGGAAAATGCCCTGGCTTCCTTGACCCAAACCAGTATGGCTCACGACCCCGATACTTGATTACTTGATTGTAATTAAGATATTTGATTATTGAATGTAACCAACGAAATATCATGTCAGACAGAATCGAAGCACAATGTCCTATATTTAGACCCGGGATTCGCCGCGATCCTTTGATATTCAACCCTCAACCCCTGATGCGGGTCCTCAGCTACGGCCGGGGTGGAGCTGCTGCCCGGGCGGGACCGCTCGGCTCATTTGGCGCGGGGGTGACGCGGCGAGGTTGGCTGCCCGCGGCGCAGGTACTACCAGGACTGCAAGACCCGCGAGCGCAACAAGGGGCTGTGGACGGCCGACCAGAGCATGAACGACAACATCGGAGCGCGCTCCACGCGGCAGAACCGCAACGGCAACCGCTACGCGTTCGAGTGCCCGGAGGAGCGCGACTACTACCCCTACTGGTCCCCCCCCCCCCCCCCGGCCCCCTTGTCACCCTGTCCGCTCTTTCTTGGGCTTTGCCTAGTGTGCAGAATGCTGTAGGGGAGTAGCCGGATGTCCTCTTTGGGGGGTCTGACGTGCGGGATCGCTGCCCCCCTCGCAGGCATCCCACCCCCTGGAAGGACATTGCCATTCTGACATCCGACATGAACCGCTGCCGGTACTACCGGGTGAGTTCCCCCCCCGCCTCTCCCCCCCCCCCCCTGCCCCCTCCCCGCCATATTTTGCATACCCCGCCGGCCATTGCTACCTTGATACACATGCTTTGGGCCCGCTATCAAGTATCATCCACCCCCCCCCCCCCCCCCCCCCCCCCCCCGCCCCCTCCTCTGCCCCCCCCCCCCCCCCCCCCCCCCCCCCGACTCCCCCACCCCCCACCCCTTCCCCGCAACGAGGAAAATATATGTTTCTGCGGATGCCAATTCACTTAACAATCCTGCAGGTGCCAATGCATTTATAAAACCTTTATGTTATGCCTCAAACTGGGCTTCCATGCAACCCATGCGAATATTCGCTATTGTTCCGCTTTAGTTTGATCCGCAGTTGACCTCTTGACAGGCAGAGCAGGTTCGGATTCGCAGTGTTCTCATAAACCCATTGGCACACGTATCAGAACACGCCGATAACATAGGACAGAATCTCGAACTCGACAGTGAAAAACACTTCATGACCCGCAAGCCCAATTAAATGTAACGGTAAGCATGCATGCGCCCTCTCCCCTGCCGCATCCCACACGCGGCACCCCGTCTAATTCGCTGTCGCGCCCCCCGATCCCTTCCCTGTGGCCGTGTAGGAAAACTCCGAAAACGTGCGTGGCCGCAACTACTGCGTCGACATGGAGGCCAACAACCAGGAGGCCTGCATCGAGCCGCCCATCAACTCGCGCTGGGAGTTGCGCGAGAGACACAACCTGCCGCCGCCGGAGTGCATGGAGATCCCGTACTCGCGCGATAACCACCACGGTGGGTGCCCCCCCCCCCCCCCCCCCCCCCCCCCCCCCCCCCCCCCCCCCCCCCCCCCCCCCCTCCCCCCCGTCTTCCTTGCATCACCTTTCCCCCGAAATTCTAAACCCTAAATCCTACTCTGCATGACTGTCGCAGTGCCGGGTAGGGCTCAAAACCCAAACCCAAAACCCAAACATAAAACCCATAACCCATCGGGCAATCACGCCAGCCCAGTAGTAGACTATTTGCTTTTCACTTTGGGGTCTAATAGTCTGCACTCCTCTAGGCGTCGCGAGGATGGGCGCCCTCACGATGTGGTGCGATACCTCACGATGTGGTGCGATACCGCAAGCACGCTCTGGGTTCGCGGTATGTTATCGTTTTCGACCCCGCCCGTCAAAACAACGGGAAAAAATATATTACTTGAGAAAGTATAGCTCACCCCGGGACATGGGCCGAAGCCGCCCCAGCACTGGACGATTACCTTGAAGTATATCAGGTTCCATCACGAGTACCAGATCACACGGATGCATCGACTCCCTGCGGCAAAACATTCGTTATTTTTTTGGACTCGCGACCCAAATTAAACGTTGCGATATATTACACTTTCTCCAGCGTACTGAGGGCGACGAGCGGTAGCGCAGGCAACGGCCAGGACGGCTTCCCGCTAAACTTCAACTGGACCCTCCCGCGCGCGGAGGAGGTGTTCGCCAACGTGCCCGGCACGGTAGAGGAGCTCACGTGCGTGCTGCGCCTGCGCTACAACATCTCTTCCGGCGAGGGCTACAACCTGGGCTGGGGCGGCGACGACGCCATGCTGCGCGGCACCGAGTTTGCGGACAGCAGCTTCAACGGCGCCAACAGCCCCGTCAAGAACGACCCCCTCGACGACTGGTGCGCCCCCGCATTTGCCCTGTGGAACCTTCCGCGCGCAACTCGATACGATCTTCAAGTCGTCAAAGCCGGTTAACTACTAATTACGACCTCCGCTCTCCGAAAATAAGTAAAAATGAAAATGCCCGTCTTGTGGAGACTGTAACGACTAACCTGGACTGCCGACGGTAAGTTGGAGTAAAAAATGGCCAGATTTGTTAGATCTCAAAATCTCTGCTGATACGCACGGTTTGCGGTAGGGGTATGGAGTATGGAGTAGCCAAGAAGTTCAGTAGGTAATACGTATGCTTGGTTAGTATCTTGATACTAGTTATTATTATATTAACAATAAGGATTATACAATGATGTTCTTAAATCTTGATAATTAGTAATACTGATGTTCTTATGATGATGATGATGATGATGATGATGATGATAATAATACCAACAATAATAATACTAATCATATTAGAAATAACAACGATAATAATAATAATAATAATAATAATTGTTGTTGTCAGTAGTTACTATTATTGTTGTTCTAATTAGTTATTGGTGTTGTTATTTACGGGGATCGCCCGTGACACCACAGGTACACACCCCACTCAGGGCGCCCCCATCATCCGGCCTGACAAATGATGCGCAACGTCCCCGCTCAGGATCGGTTTGGGCCACAACGTCAGCGGCCCCCTACGCCTGGCGATCAACACCGCGCAAACCGGGCGCGTCTTCCAGGATCGCACACACGCCTTCAAGGTGCGTATCAACGGCAACACAGCCCGCCGACTGCGTCTTTCCCGCTGATATGCTGACAATGACCCATACCATGTAATTGGGTTTTCAGATCGAAAAACTGTGGCATGGCATAGAATCGGAATAGTTTTTTGTTTATTTCATGGATTTCCAGATAATTATATGTAGCATTTCTTGATTATGTATAAACCTATATTAAATGTGCAATTCTTAGATAAAGGTTATCCCTATCTTCACAAGAGGTACATAGCCATCAATTTATAGCAAACCCAAAGCATGGTTATGGGCATGCGCCAGTAGGTAGTTACGACGATGACGACGGCGATGACGATGACGACATCGACGTTGACATCGACGTTTCGCAACATAATAAACTACGCAGGCACCGCGATGGTTGATGTGTTACATCATTATCGCCGCAAATGGTCTCTGGCCCGCGTATACCGCCTCTGCATGCCTACAGGTGCCCCCACAGGCGCATTGGGGTAACTCGACACGCCCATCCGTCACCCGAGATTCAGCGAGCTGCTCTGCGTCGGCTTGTGCAGGTCCGCCGGCGGCCTGATGCGCTCGTGGGCAAGAAGATCTACAACCTCAACGTGCGCGGCCGCCGAGGCAACATCGAGCAGGTGTACCCCGCGGTCGAGTACGACTTCGCGCCGTCGCAGCTGGTGGTCAACAAGGGTGACTACATCCACTACCAGTGGACGGGCTCCGATGCCAACGCCAACAACGACGGCGAGGGGCGGCAGCGCACCGACCGCAGCAACCTCGTGCAGTACGACAACCAGGACTCAAACAAGCCGGTAAGACCCTTATTACCCACTAGGAATCCCCGACAACAAGCTCTGCACAATCATGTAGGAGTGCGGACTTTCTACCAGTATAGTAGTTCCGACTCGGCTGTACTACTGTAGAATATACTATAGTACTACGCGCGACTACTACTTCTGAGCCCCACCGCTGCACTGCAGGCTTCCATCTTTTTCTACAACGAGTTTGGCGAGCGGGACTGGAAGCAGGACCCGCTGTTCCTCGGCGACGACGGCAAGCCGGACACCGAAGTATTTGCCCGTATGGTAAGCACTTCTCCGCCATAGCTCTCACTCTCTCGCCAACTGTTGTCGTGAGCATTATCCCCCCACCCCCCTCCAAAAAAAACAAACGAAACCCGGCTCTAGTGCAATTGGGTGGGGTATCCGTAACGAGCACATTACGCGAGACAAGCGGGGCTCCAGTATTGTACGGCACGATGCAACGTATTTTAGTTGTCGTGCATAAATACCATGCTAAACTAAAACAATCTGCAATTTATAGGATGGATGAAGTTCGGCAATTACAATAGAATAGATTAGAAAATTTGTTGATAGTTTGCAATACTTTGAAAACTGACAGATACATCTTTGTCGCACTGCGAATTGATTTCGGAAAGCACTAAGTACATTCTTTGAGTACGGGTATTGCCCATTATTCCGGAAAAGTACACGCGCATTATTTTAACGTAGATAGCACAACAGGAATGCGGACCGATAGATTATGTTCATAACGATTACTGCGCGCTAACAGGTGTGGGTAATGTCCCTGTGGGCTCGTCGTAATCCTTCCTGGTTCCGGTATACGGTATAAATTGCCGCGTGCACGACGACGCACATGTACTGGTAAGCATTATGCATAGCGCGTTTGGTAGTAAGAACTACAAATAACTCCGTGCTTGTTTACATCAGGCAGTGTAGACATGAATGATCCCACAATAACAGTACCACGTCTAAACAATATACTACCATGGAATAACCTCAGCGAAAATGAGATTAAAGAAACAAAATAGCGGAATATAATATAAATAGGAAAGCGCTAGAAGGGTGGCAAACTAATGACAGCCAGCCCACGCGGTTTTAAATTGTTTGCCACCTACGCGCTAGTATATAATAATGTATAATACAATAAGGTGTAGCAATGTCACAAATAGCATTGAAAGGATATTGCCCGGGACTAGCGCACAGCGGGTCTACCATCTGCACCGACGTGGCCGCACTTCTGCGAGAGACCTGACGTCAGTCCTACGACAATGAGATGTTTGTATTATATGATGTTGTGATATGATGTTATTATATGACAGTTTACATCTCCGTTTCTTGAAGCTGAAATATAGAGTCCGCGATGTATACCTCCAGGTCTGCTCTATCATTGGATTGTGTTTTCGGTGACGTTAGCCGGCTTTTGTCGACCTGGGCGTTGAACGTCCCGCCCTCTGCCCCGCAGGCCTTTCTGAACCAGTCGAACTGCGACCCCTGCTACTTTGCGCCGGGTCCGCGCTGCGAAGACTTTGGCAACCGCCCCACCAATGACAACAACGCGCAGAATGACGCCAACAACTGCGCCGTGCTGAATCGCGCCCCCGCGTACTTTGACGGCGGTGTGCACCGGGTCAAGCGCCCCGGCGAGTACCGCATCATGAGCACCCGTAACAACAACTTTTCCAACCGCTCCCAGAAGGTGCCCCCCCCCCCCCCCCACCTCCACCCCTCCCCCCCAAAAAATCAAATCAAAAAAAATGAAATAAAAACCCCACCTGTATTGCCTCTCAGTTCCTAACAAACATACTGTGTCATTACACTGTGCGTGACTTGCAATTACACACACACACACACACAGAGGCACAGACATACAAACACACAACACGCATTACCCTCACAACCGGCAGTATAAGACTGAATTTTACATATCATTAAGTAAATCAATGATGGACAAATGAGTCGGAAGCGCTTAATTCATGATGAGAAGTCCTTGCTGTCCCGCTCAATGCTCCCGCGCTGAGCCCGCTGGCTGTGCCTGCTGCGCAGGGCCTCATCCGCGTGCTGCTGTCGCGCAATCTGATCCCCATCGTGGTCGGCAGCATCATCGGCGGCGCGGCGCTCATCGTGGGCGTCGGGGCTGTCACCATGGCGCTCATGCCGCTGGCCGCGTCGTCGGGCACTGCCATCGCTCCCGCTGCGGGCGCGGACGCCGCTGGGGCCGCGGCCGCTGGGGCTGCCGGCGCTGCCGGGGGCGCAGGTCCCGCTGGCGCCGCCTCTGCCGGCGGCTCCGCTGGCCTCCTGGGCTGCGGCCTGTGCGCCTGCTGCGCCGGCTGCTGCACCCTGCTGGCGATCGCCAGAGCGCGGCTGAGCGAGCGCTGGCGGCGCCTGTCTGTCGGCTTCCGCGCCTCCCTCTTCCTGGGCGTCCTCTGCTTCTTCATCGCCTTTGCGGGCTTTGTGCGCAACAGCAACAAGCTCACCTTCTCCAACTCGCCCTACTTCCCGCTGGCCAAGGCCGGCGGCTACCTGCTGGACTTTGCCATGACGCTCATCCTGTTCCCCATGATGCGAAACCTGGTCTCCTGGCTGCGCACGACGCCCATCACGGAGCTCCTCCCGCTGGACGACAACCACAGCCTGCATATCCTGATCGCCAAGATCGTGGCGTTTGGCACCGCGGTGCACGTCGCGGGGCACTACCTCTACATGAACTGGGCCGGCTCGTTCCAGGCCGCCTACACCACGCTGCCCCACATCACGGGCCACCTGGTGCTGCTGCTCATGGCCCTCATGTACGCAACGTCGATGTCGCGCAAGGGCTGGAAGCTCTTCGGGCGCTGGAAGGTCGGCAGCTTCGACACCTTCTGGTTCACGCACCAGCTCTACCTCGCGGTCTACGTGCTGCTCATCATCCACGCCGAGGCCTTCTACAAGTGGGCCTTCTGGCCGCTGCTGCTGTTTGGCGTCGACAAGGCCATCCACTACCTGCGCGGCCTGAAGGAGTGCCAGCTGCTGGCGGTGCGGCAGGAGGCCCAGGGCACCGACGTCATGAGCCTCCAGATGCGCGTGTTCCTCAACGGCCGGCTGCGCTTCCGGTGAGCGCCGCCCACGCAACCCCTGGGTGCTTCCCTGTTTCTCTGCTTGTCATTACTGTAGTAATTGACAGTACGACCATTTAATTTGCCACCCTTGTTGCCGTTCACCAATGTTATTACGGTTTGTTATAAATAATGGGTTACTGTTACCGATGTGATTAGATGTTGTCATTGCGGGCGCCGGCGCGCGTATGAGAGCCCTAGATACATAATATACTTATGTAAAAAGTATAGAGTTTATATACATAAGTCTCTCTATGTATCTATACATATATTTATGTTTATATATAGATATATACATAATCTCATCAAGATTTTTCAAAGCTGAAGTGAGGACAGGACCTCCAATAGTATTATATTGCCTTGGCTGACCCGTCACCGTCGCGGTGGCCAGGTACCGCTGCGGGCAGTACCTCATGCTGCAGTGCCCCGAGCTGGGCAAGGAGTGGCACCCCTTCACCATCACCTCCGCGCCCGAGGAGGACTTTGTGAGCGTGCACATCCGCTGCCGCGGCGACTGGACCAA
The DNA here is from genome assembly GCA_006384855.1 of Tetraselmis striata. Taxonomy (NCBI): domain Eukaryota; kingdom Viridiplantae; phylum Chlorophyta; class Chlorodendrophyceae; order Chlorodendrales; family Chlorodendraceae; genus Tetraselmis; species Tetraselmis striata. Next base: position 15,045 of record VCJN01003530.1, on the reverse strand, counting down.
GGCGCTGCAGGCCAAGTTCAACCCGGAGAGCCTGGCGCTGGTGGAGTACCGCCCGGCCGGCAGCGCGCCCCCCGACGGCGAGAACGCCAAGTACTCCCTCACCTCCAAGGAGCAGCCCTGCGAGATCCGGGTGGACGGCCCGTACGGCTCGGGCTCGGACCGCACCGACGAGTACGAGACCGTGATGCTGGTGGGCACCGGCATCGGCGTGACGCCTTTTGCCAGCGTGATGAAGAGCCTGAAGATCCGCGCGGAGCGCGAGCATGCCGTGCGCCCCAGCAAGGTGTACTTCTACTGGGTGTGCCGCGACCAGAAGGAGTTCGACTGGTTCAGCTGGCTGATCGAGGAGCTGTCCAACCTGGGCGACCGCTTTGAGCTCAACACCTACCTCACCGGGGAGCTGGACCTGGACCAGATGATCAAGCAGCACGCCGCGCCGGACGGCTACCAGGCCGAGGAGACCAAGGCGCTCATCGGCGGCAAGCACAAGCACGGCAGCAAGAAGAGCGTCAACGCCGTGGGCCAGGGCGAGGCGGTGGAGATGGTGCAGGCCGCGGGGACCAAGTGGGCCGGCAAAAAGTGGGCCGGCCGCCCCGACTGGCGCCGCATCTTCAAGGAGAAGTCCAAGGCGCACGCCGGGGAGGAGATCGGCGTGTTCCTGTGCGGCCCCGGCGCTGAGGAGCTGCAGGCCATGTGCAACAAGAGTACCACCGCGGACACCGCCTTTGTGTTCCACAAGGAGGTGTTTTGAGGCAGTGCCTGGATCCAGAACTCCCCCCCCCCAAAAGACCTTCCTATCCCCTCCATTTTTTATCAGCGCCGTGTCGACCACGCGCAGCGGCTGAGGCTGGAACCACGCCGGCAGCCCTCACACTAACCGCATCGCCACGAAGCCGCCCACCCAAAGCCAATGCGAGCGGCCTCCGCCGCAAGCAGCCAGGCGCGCTGCGAGCAGCGGCGGGTTGTAACTGCGAAGTGCTACAGTGGTAGGTACTGGCCGCAATGCCACCGCATAACTGTAATCGAGCTTTGGGTTGACGTTGTAATCATTGTTTCTGACCCCACCTCCTCCCCTCCTCCCTTGCGAAGAGATAGAAACAATGATATAAACAATAATAGAAACTATTCTTTGACTCGCGAATCCAATTAAGTGGCAAATAATAACTACGACAGCGGCACTTCTGCATTACTTCTGCATTACTGGTACGACAGCCGCGCATGCCGATCACGGCGCGCAGCGCTCGGCGTCCGGTGCTAATTTCTGTGCTTGGGGCGGGGGCCCGCGGACGAGGCGAGGGAATGCAGGAAAAGGGATAAAATGCAGGAACGCCAGTGCCCTCTCGCGCAGGTGTCGCGTGATTATGAGTAAGCACCCCTCCCCATTCCTCAATTTATCCTCGCCGCGACGTGTCGTCGCTCGGCTCCTTTGTCAACAATGCCGGCGGCTAATTGACCCTGCCGAGGGGCGGCGCGACAGCTTACGAATTCACGACGCGACCTGGCATGCTACGTCTACAGGCAAATCGCTACAGAATGACTTTACTAGTTATTCACCGTTAAACCTAAACCCTAAACCCTGAAACCTGAAACCCCTATTTCTGCACGCTTGCCGCCTGAATAGCTACAGGGTACAGGGTAGCGACTAACACGACCAAGGATTACAGGTACGCGTTCGAGAATTTTTAAACGAACTTTCAACGACCGCCACGTCACTAAACAATACGGCTTCGCGCGCCACGTCGTTGTTATAACACACCAGCCCATACTCGTATACCTGTGGTGCGCAGGGGCGCGCAGTACTCATGCACTCGTAGCGTAGCACGCCATCGCGGCACATATTCGCATCATATTCGTCATTCCGCTTGCCGGGACCGGCCAGTCCGCCTTCCATCGCGTCCAACAGATGAATAATACAACCAACCTACGCGAGTAATATTACCGATAATCGTCGTGGTTCAGCAATTCTTACGGTTTGTATGTGATTTACTGAATGAGTAGGTACGATGATAATCCATAATTTTGAGATAGTGTGTATCAACCGGGAATCAATGACTTGATGAAACAGCGATACGAATACTACATCAAGCTACGCAACCATCATTGGCAGAATGAACTTCTTTATCTTAAAAACATTTCGTTATTAGCGACTAAAAATACTCGTAATCAGTCATTTATTTAATCGTTGGGGCAGTACATTGTGCAATACTGCTGTGATATATTGACATATATCGTCCGATTCGTCCCTCACGAAAGTTCTGCTGTGCGCGAACAGCACCGAACAGCAATACAGGGATATAGTACCTAGAATCACCTAGAGTACCTGGAGTACCAACAGTCAGCAGTACAGAGGTACGAGTAAGGATTACAGGTGGCGACTACAATACATCTCGTCAGCATTTGCCTCAAAGCTCCGACAGGCTGGCGGGTCGTGCCTTTGGCGCGCGGGGTGACGCGAGGGTGGACAGGCACTTCCGGCGAGCATCAGCTTGAGCATCAGAAATTAGTGCGTTTATTTCCCATCCGCCTGCAACGCTCACAGTATAATCAGCTAGTGGTCCGCAGCGAAATCCGCTCGACGTCAAGCTAAGCACGCGGCCGGTGCGAGAACAACGTCTGGTGTTGAACGACTGAGCGTACCCCACTTCATCTGCTGCGTCCCTGCTGCCGCGGGAGCAGTCGTCCCTCCACTGCTCAGCACGGCTTTCTGTACTCGACACAGTACCTCGTACGCGGTTGCCCTCCACGTCGGCGTGCGCTGGTTACCGCCCGCGCCAGAGGAAAGTTGCTCGCTCAGCAAGTAGGACCAAGCGAGGCTGCGAGCCTCTTAGTACCCGTCCAGACAGGCGCCGCCGAGCGCAAGGCGGCCTGACTCTGCTTACGCACGCCCGCCCGCAAGCGGACCGTTCCGACTTCCCTTCAAGCTCCCGCAACCGCCTTGGCCTCCGGGTTCGTTCCTCTCGTTTTAGCTCGCCACACCAGCAGGCGCGACACCGCGCGCGACATTCCTTCTGTGCGTTTTTTCATACGAGCGAGCACCCTGGAAGACCCCTCCGCGGGTACTAGTACCCTAGGTCTTTAATCATACAGTACATTGCCGTCGAGGAGCCCGACGGTACGTACCGTGTACCCTTTCGCCGGAGGCTAGCGGACTTTGGGGTCTCATCCACAATAAGCACTCTCCAGCACCTGAAAAGGACGGGCTCCGCGGGGTTCGTGCACATTAACGTCGCCGCCGCCGCCGCCTTTGCCCGCCACACAAACATTCACATACGACAGCAGTCCCGTTGACCAGCTCCCCCGCGCCAAGCCATGGGCCGCACCCGCTTCGAGCCTCACCACGCGGCGTGCGTGGAGCTGCCGAGGTTGCTGGAGCGGGCGGTGCCGCGGCCGCGCAGCGTCGTGTCGTCCGACGGTGGCGCGGCGCTCGCCCTGTCGGCGCACTGCCTTATGGTGGCGGAGGGATTCACGGTGATCGACGACCCCGCCAGTGCGGCTGGCCCCCGCCGCTGCAAGCGCACCTCCATCTACAACCCGCCCGCCGGCTGGAACGACGTCTCGCCCGGCGAAGCTAGCGACGGCCGTCCACGGCAGTGGGTGTTCGAGTACAAGTACGGCGCTTGCGGGCATTTTCTTATGTACTGCACGCTGCACCCCGGCGCGGACAAGCTCTTTGTTCACGCCGGCCAAGCGGGCAACGCCGACAACGTGCAGTGCTGCGCGCTGCGGCTGTCGCAGTACCTGCATGCGTCGGAGCTCGCGGAGTGCGGCAGCTGGGACGAGGTGCTTCTGGAGGAGGAGCTGCTGGCGGACATGTTCATGGAGTACATCGTCCGTCCCCTTGTCGGCTTCGCCGCGCTCGGCCTGCAGTGCGGCGGCGCCTCCCCGGAGCACGACCTGCGCATGTTCCAGTCCAGCCCCGGGGCCTCGAGCGGCAGCGCCTCAGGCAGCCGGCAGGGGAACGCGTCGGAGGAGTCGGACTCGAGCGAGGAGGAGGAGGAGGAGGACGTGTTTGACGAGCCGATGCCGATGCTCTACCGCCGCCGCCACTCCGGGCTGGACCCCAAGCTGCAATACATGCTCACCCGTACTCCGCCCTCGCTCATGCTGCCCGCCGTGCTGCTCACCAGCGCGGCCGCCACCAGCGCGGTTCTCTGGGCTTGGCGCCGCTGAAGCGTCTCTCCCCCCTTTCTGTACCATTATCCTTAGCTTCGCGCATAGTCCACCAACTAGCCACCACCAGGATCCACAGGCCGTACACACGCGCCACCGCCAGGGAATATTTCCCTCCTCACGCCTGCGGCGACCAGTGCCCCACCGTGAAGCGCCCGCGAGATGCAGCTTTTTTAGACACGGGACCCTCTATCTCGTGACATTAGGGACAGCTTTCAATCTGTACATTACCTTTTTAAACCAACAGCCTTTGAAACAGAAGTCCCTTTTCCCCAACACCTCTACCCCTCACAGCTGCATGTCCGCATTCTGTTGCTAGCTTGCAATAATGCTCGACGTGTGTTCTAGCACGCCCCAACTTGTCCACTTGAGAAGCACAAGTCCGAGTGCACCATCTATGGGCCGACACATATATCTTGTGCTATGCAGTTTGGATACCGGATTACAACTTTCATGTTGACTATATGTGATATATACACGGCAAAGCAATCACCCACTGGGATATATCTGTCTTGATTGCCATCGATCAGGGTGCGTGTATTGGTGTCATCGCACAGCATGTCTACTATGCGTGCACAGCGACCCTGCATAGATCAGCCCAATCCGCGCGTGCACAAACCTCCGGGGTCAGATGCAGCCGCAGGGCATGGCCGGCGCATATCACAGCGGTGTGGGACGGTGTCAAACCAGAGCGGGTGGGCGTCATAGGAGCAACACCCGCCCTGCGTGCCCCGCATGTGTGTACCAGATGTCGATATTCCATACACATCTATGTTAGGCGCCAAGCTGACAGCCGGCGGATGACAAGTTCAGCGCATTGCGGCGCAATGCTCGCGCGGGGCCCCGCGTGGCGCCCCGCCGGTAGATCATTATTCCCCTCCGGGTGGCCGCCACCCTCAGCTGTACTGCTTCTTTATTCCGGCCTTCATGCCGGAGATCATCTGCGCCACGCTTAGCCGCGCCGGCGCCGGCTTGGCGGGCGCTTTGGCCGGCGCTGTGCCCTCCGGAGGCGCATGCGGGGGGTGGGGCCTGCTCGGCGGGGCGCCGCCGTTGCCGGTCGCGGGGCGCGCCGCGCTCTGATGCCGCCGGTTGCTCACCGACACGGCCGGCTGCCGCGCTGCGGGGCGCGCGACTGGCCGCGCCGCCGAGAGCTTGCCCTGCCAGGCGGCGCCGGCGGAGGAGGTCGCCTGCCCCTTGCTGCGCGGCGCCGGGGTGGAGAAGCCCTGCCCGCCCTGCGCGCCCTTGATGCCCAGCTTGGACATCAGCCGCCCCTTGCTGCCGCCTGCCGTGGTGGGCGTCCCACCTGGCGAGGTTGCAGGCGGGGGTCGTCAGCCTCACCAGACATGCCGCTCCCCCCTACCCACCATGCCACGCTTGCCTGGCTTCCGTCGTGGCACAGCACCCTCACGCCACCCGCCGACGGCAGCAGGCGGCTACATCGGGAACCACCGCCCTCTGCCAGTGAACCGGAGGGTGCCCCCCCCCCCCCCCTATGGCACGCAAGCCGCGAATCTGCTATCACACAACACTACTGCAGTGAAAGCGTCGGGGAAAAGGGGGGGGGGGGGGGGGGGCATTGCCGCCACCAGGCCCGAGCAGCGCGCAGTTGACCGAGGGCATCAACTTGCTGGCGACTAAATTGCCTGTAACTGCCATTCGAGTATTTGGTTACCGTGCGGTTGTCGCGGTGCGCATGCTAGTCCGCCGTGGGGAAAGCCGCGCGCCCGATATTGCTGTCTGCGGCGCTTTAGGGGAAGGGATGCTGGGGGGGGGGGGGGGGTCGCGTCGAACCCCCCATCCCCCTCCTCCTTACACACGCAATGCCAGCAAGCGCGCGAGGCATGAGCGCACCCCACGTGGAGGTCTTCTTCTTGGGCGGCGGCAGCGGCTCCTCTGTCAGCTGCAGAGAGGGGGCACCGCAGCAGCTGCATGTGAGGGACCTGCTGAGAATCGAAAAGCCTGTGGCCAAATGATCGGGGTGTATGGGGTGTTGGGGGGGGGGGGGGGGGGGGCTATGCCCAGGAGAGCACCGCCACAGCCTAAACACGGTGTACATCAACGGCGTAGCATATGCATGCGACATTTCATCACAACGCTGCAAGTTCGGCCCACGCCGGGCCATCCGGGCCATCTGGGAGGATGTGATTCTGTACCCGATAGCGGGATCGGAGCGTGGAGGCGGGCAGCACACAGCTCTTTACCAGCACACCAGCATACTCGGATTCGCGCATGTCCGGATGGGAATGATGCTGATTACCACACGCAAATCTGCCGACTTGATACCTGCTCGCGTGTGTATGCACGTCCCCCGCCCGATCCACGCGAGACCACCGAGACCGGCGTCAATGTCCGTGAGGGCGGCGGCGGTGGCGGCATCGGCTGGCCCCAGCAGGGCGCTGGGCAGGCAGGAGCCAGACGCCCCGGGGGAGCGACACGCCCTCCGGTGCCAGACGCACCGCGGCGGTGCGCTTCTCGCCGTGCCGCCGCGCCGACGCGTACAGCTGGCGCATCTTGTGCGCCGTCGCGTCCTGCTTCACCAGCATCTGCTTGCGCGCGGCGTCGTACAGGTCGCGCCAGTCGCCTACGGCGCGGCGGCGGCAGCGGCCGCATGAGAGGCAGCACTGGCGGGGCGGGGCGGGGCGAACAAGATGGGAAGCAGGGCAGGGCAGGAGAGGGCAGGGCTGGGCAGGGTCTGGGCAGGGTCTGGGCTGGCACCCGGGGCGCCGACGTCTGAGGGCTTTGGCAGCCTGCCGTAATCCGGTGGCTTGGGGAGCCGGATCGGGGGCACCTGCGCGTCAGGCCGGGGTAAGCAGGGCAGAGGGGGCTCGCTGCTGCGGTGGTTGACAGGGGAAGCGGGTGTGGGTGGCGGTGGATAGGGGCCAGAAGGGGGGGGGGATACTGTGGTCCCAAGCTTGAGCGAGCCAAACTCGTTCATGTAGTGACGGTACCACAGGTCCCAGGTGTCCCACTTCAGGCTGCGCCCGCTGCCCAGCCTGCGTGCAGAACGCGGGGAGCAGCGGCCATGAGAGAGCGCGGCGGGGCACGGGCTGGCGCAGAGTTGCTGGAGCTACTGAGGGGGCCGCCTAACAGGTGTGCTGACAATGTTGTTTAGCTATTCATGATATTTGTGTGCGGATATTAATAGATAGTAGAGGCCGTTCGCCATCGCAGTGGCTCGGGCCTGTCACGTGTGTCGGTCACATGCTGCACACATTTGAGGCATACCTGGTCTCGTTCTCGATCACCCGCAGCTGACTGGCGGAGCAGGCCGCAAGGATGGGGCGCAGGAGCGCGGCTGGCATCTCCCCCACGTCCCCTGCGAGGCCGAGCGCAGGGAGCGCAGCGAGGGTCACCGAGGGGAAGCGGCTCTGCGGCCCGCCTCGGCTGACCCCCCCCCCCCCCCCCTCTCCGACCCGCCCTTCCCGGCCAACTCAATGCGACTGTCTAGGTCCACCGACGCTTAGCCCACGCGCCGGCGTAGCTTTACGCAGAAGGACTGTGCGACAAATGAAAGTGGGGTGTCGGGCGGCTCGCGCGCTTATGTAGTGTACATTTTCTCTATTATTTAAAAAAGGTTGGGGGGGTGTGGGGGGGGGGGGGGGGGGGTCAGCCGAGGCGGGCCGCACGCACGGAGGTCGTCGCGGATGGCCACCAGCAGGTTGGTGCAGATGGTCTTAAGTGGAGGACAGGGCCCCTCGTCCTCGGCGCGGCGCTGTGCCAGCAGCTGCCCCATCGCGTTGCGCCTCATCGGCGTGCGCGCCATGGCGTTGCGCCCGTACTGTATTCGCGAACGGGTATTCGCGTAGTGCTGGGCAGCACTGTATCGTACACCAGACCAGCGAAGCGACGACAGCAGTAAATAAACTGCCGCGCCGGCTGTGGGCCGGCGTGTTGCGTGCAGCTCCCGTCACGCACTTGCAGATGCTAAGCCTCCGCTGTGCCCGCACGAACGCGCGCGAGTGGCCCTGGAGTGTGTCACACCCTCAGTGGTGCACGACTCTGAACTGTGCGGGACAAGTCGACAGCCCCTTGACAGGGCAGGTATCTGTAGTAGGCAGCAGTGTTTCGGTGGTCTAGGAGATAGGTTATTAGGCCGCGCGCCCTACCATTCTATGCTGTCTGTCGTCGCGTCCGCATAATACTCACGTCATCGCGTCATCGCGCGCGCTGAAGTGTCGTTTATTCGCGATCGGCCCCGGGCGTGCTGCGCCTGCGTCATCGGCTCGTCCGGGAAAACCCGTCTACATCATCACTAACCTAACTCATCTACAACGCGGTGGCGACCCCCCCCGCCCCGCCCCTCCCCCCTTTCTCCTCGTCCCCTTTCGTAGTAGTCCCACAACTTCGCGACAACACGACGAAGGGCGCTACCTTCACGATCGTCCGCGGTGGGAGTATGCCGTAGCTGGGCGGTGGCTTCATAATAATAATTATTATTATTATTTGAGAAGCGGATTAAAAAAACGCGCGGGGCGGCATGCCGCTCCCGGGCTATGGGCTGCACGCAAAGGATGAGCCGATACACGGGGCGGAGGCGCAGGTAGCGGCCGGACGCAAGCTGCGCCTCGCCGCGCTGGGGGGCGATGCCGCCGCGGCACTGGGGGCAAGCCTGGTGGTGAGCCCCTTCATCCTGGCGGTGGACAAGGCGATTGTGCAGAACGCGGCGGGGAGCGACTCGTTGCTGGGCAGCCTGCGCAAGACGGCCGCCGAGACGCTGCTCCGCCCCGTTGCGCTGCTGCGCCGCCCCGAGCTCTACTTCATCTGGGGGGTCTACTCGGCCACATACTTTGCTGCCAATGCCATCGATACGGTCTGCGAATCGCGCGGCGCCGACCCGGCGATGCCCAAGTTTCTCGGCGCCACCTGCGGTACGAGCCTCACCCCGACGCTCGATTGTGCGCGGCGAAAGGGGAAGTGCGGGGGGCTAAAGGATGCGCATCTCCCCGCCGAACTCCCGACTGGGACTGGTGCTACCTGCCACCGGCGCTACCTGCCCCTCGGCGGCCCTCCCCCTTGGTCATGCATTTATCGGCGCGGAGGCGCACCTCGCGCCATCGAAAGCGCTCGCTGGCTCGGCATGCCTACATACGGCACCACCACAGAGCTGTGTCACTATGTGCCGGCAGGCTTAGCTCGCCCAATGGTGGAATCACGCACCCTCCTATCGGCCCCCTTTCGACGCGGGACAAGCCATGCCTGACTAGCCACTGGCTCAGCTGCCTACGACCCTGCGCGCTGTGCTCCTCCATCGCCCTGCCGATGAATATTTTATGTCAGTTGTCTGTGTCTGTGTATGTCTATGTATTAATGTGCAGAGACGGTTTGTCGATCGATGCTAGCGAGATAGATAGATGGTCACAAACTATGTGGGCGACTCAGTGGCATTGCCAAAGACTTCAAGAGTGACAAAGAGTGGCATCAATAGAAGCAGGTACATGATGGTATTTAGGTCCATCAGTGTTGCCTTTCATCTTCGTCATCGGTCTATCTATCTGCCGCTCATCACGACTCGACATTGGATGGCTAACAGCAGAGTCCGTCTGCCCTGTTGCTACACGGTCGCAGTCAACATGGGGGCGGGGATCGCCAAGGACCGCGCTCTTGCGCGCATGTTCGGCAGCAGCGCGCCGCGCGCCATGCCGCTCGCGTGCTTCGGGATGTTCGCGGCGCGCGACGCCGTCACCATCTTCGCCAGCTTCACGCTGCCGGAGCGCGTGGCGGCGCTGCTGCAGCAGGCGCCCGGCTCGGGCAGCGCGCTCAACCTGGGCCTCGACAGGCAGACCGCGGGCGTGAGCTCGCAGGTGCTGCTGCCGATGGCGGTGCAGCTGGCGTCGACGCCCTTCCACCTCGCGGGCCTGGACCTGTACAACAACCCCGGGCGCGCCGCCGGCGCTCGCGCCGCCTACATCGCCTCCACCTACCCCGCCTCCACCCTCGCCCGCATGGGCCGCATCTGCCCCGCCTTTGGCATCGGCGGCCTGGGCAACAAGTACCTGCGCGCCCGCGCCCGCCGCGCCCTGCACAGCTAGCCCGCCACCATCCACATCGGCTGTGCCTCTACACGCGTACTCCATTGAGCGGTCACCACGCAGCGCACAAGACGCTGCCCGTATTTAATACTTGCCTGCTCCCAGTGTGAATCAGATGCGCAGCAACATCAGGATCAGGGCGGGCCAAAAGAGTGCGATAGTGGGGTGCGGATTATAGCTCAACAACTCGTAATGTAACCGTGCATCTTCTATACCCCCCCCCCCCCCCCCCCCTCTTCCTGCATAGATAGGAGGGTTGCCGAGATCCATGCGACTGGCAATGATCAGTGGTGTACCACAGGATCGACATCCTCGATGCGTGCTTCATCCTGCGGAATGCCATCGCAAAGTCGGTGTGAACCCGGGGTAGATAGCGAGCCCGCCTTCGGCGGCGTTCCTGCCACTGGACATGTGATAGATAGCTGCTTGAGAGCTGAGGCGGCAGGATCACGCGAGTGATCCCTTGCTTGCCGCCCCCCCTGAAACAGCGCCGCCCGTGACCACCCTGTTTCAGATTCGGAGCATGTCGATTTCCACCGGCAGCGCCGCAGCGGCGTGCGTGGCAGCATTGCATCAAGAGATCGATAATGAGAGGCAGGCAGCCCGCGGAGGCAGAGCAGTACTGTCATCAGCACCGCTGGACGGAGATACGATGAGCATATGCGCAACATGTATAGTTTAAGCTGCAAGAGGGTGGAAAAATACGGTAAATTCGTCGAATGTTGATTAAACCACACAAATAATACTGAAACGCTTAAACGACATTATTTGTTACATATTACACAGCCTAGGCAACTACTACAAGTATAATACGTTGCCCCGCCCCCGCTCGGACTTCATGGTTTCGGAGCACAGCAGCGCCCTCGCAGTTCGATGCTCCTTCGTGATAGTGGTTTTGGAGCGGCGATCCGTGAGAATTACGAGAAGAATTTCGATGTGATATGGATTACGATGAGGAGTAGTAGTCGCAGAACTACCGCGGTACTGAATAAACTACTACAAGTATAATACGTTGCCCCGCCCCGCTCGGACATCATGGTTTCGGAGCACAGCTGCGCCCTCGCAGTTCGATGCTCCTTCGTGATAGTGGTTTTGGAGCGGCGATCCATGAGAGAATTACGAGAAGAATTTCGATGTGAGGTGGATAACGATGAGGAGTAGTAGTCGCAGAACTACCGCGGTACTGAATAAACTACTACAAGTATAATACGTTGCCCGCCGCCCCCGCTCGGACATTGTGGTTTCGGAGCACAGCAGCGCCCTCGCAGTTCGATGCTCTTTCGTGGTAGTGGTTTTGGAGCGGCGATCCATGAGAGAATTACAAGAAGAATTTCGATGTGATATGGATTACGATGAGGAGTAGTAGTCGCAGAACTACCGCGGTACTGAATAAACTACTACAAGTATAATACGTTGCCCCGCCCCGCTCGGACATCATGGTTTCGGAGCACAGCTGCGCCCTCGCAGTTCGATGCTCCTTCGTGATAGTGGTTTTGGAGCGGCGATCCGTGAGAATTACGAGAAGAATTTCGATGTGATATGGATTACGATGAGGAGTAGTAGTCGCAGAACTACCGCGGTACTGAATAAACTACTACAAGTATAATACGTTGCCCCGCCCCGCTCGGACATTGTGGTTTCGGAGCACAGCAGCGCCCTCGCAGTTCGATGCTCCTTCGTGATAGTGGTTTTGGAGCGGCGATCCGTGAGAATTACGAGAAGAATTTCGATGTGATATGGATTACGATGAGGAGTAGTAGTCGCAGAACTACCGCGGTACTGAATAAACTACTACAAGTATAATACGTTGCCCCGCCCCGCTCGGACATCATGGTTTCGGAGCACAGCTGCGCCCTCGCAGTTCGATGCTCCTTCGTGATAGTGGTTTTGGAGCGGCGATCCATGAGAGAATTACGAGAAGAATTTCGATGTGAGGTGGATAACGATGAGGAGTAGTAGTCGCAGAACTACCGCGGTACTGAATAAACTACTACAAGTATAATACGTTGCCCGCCGCCCCCGCTCGGACATTGTGGTTTCGGAGCACAGCAGCGCCCTCGCAGTTCGATGCTCTTTCGTGGTAGTGGTTTTGGAGCGGCGATCCATGAGAGAATTACAAGAAGAATTTCGATGTGATATGGATTACGATGAGGAGTAGTAGTCGCAGAACTACCGCGGTACTGAATAAACTACTACAAGTATAATACGTTGCCCCGCCCCGCTCGGACATCATGGTTTCGGAGCACAGCTGCGCCCTCGCAGTTCGATGCTCCTTCGTGATAGTGGTTTTGGAGCGGCGATCCGTGAGAATTACGAGAAGAATTTCGATGTGATATGGATTACGATGAGGAGTAGTAGTCGCAGAACTACCGCGGTACTGAATAAACTACTACAAGTATAATACGTTGCCCCGCCCCGCTCGGACATTGTGGTTTCGGAGCACAGCAGCGCCCTCGCAGTTCGATGCTCTTTCGTGGTAGTGGTTTTGGAGCGGCGATCCATGAGAGAATTACAAGAAGAATTTCGATGTGATATGCTGGATTACGGTGAGTAGTAGTCGGAAAACTACCGCGGTACTGAGTAAACGCTCCGAAACAAAATATTCCACATGATAACGCGCCAAAACCCGATTTGAATGCAGCGCACTCCCGTCCTTCGTGCCGCCTAAAAGGTCTTCATCGTCGCCTACCCAGGAGAACTTTCCGTAACTAAATCGCTGTCGAAGGTTAACAGCCGCCGAAGAGACACTGCAAGGGTTTCACTGGTGCCAGCCCTGTCCCATCGGGGGCGGGAAACTAATAGTCACGAGGATCCCTCCCCTCCACTAGGGGCAAGTGAAATTGAAGTCGGGTTACAACGTGCTGATCTGCCGCTCTCGGCCGCCGAAGCCGAGTTGCTCGTCTCATGGCGCGTCACAGGTTGCACATGGTGACTCACTGTCCGTTGACTGCCGCCCAATGTCTCTTTAGTTGCCATCCCTCCCTGGGGGGAAAAGGTAGCTCTAGGCGTCGTGGGCGCGGGAGGTCATCGCCAGCGGCAGGATGCCATCCGAGGCGGACGGCAGCTTCATCGCCAGCACGACCGCGGCCATCATGGTGAACGGCAGCAGCAGCAGCCACTTGAGCAGGCGGTAGAAGTGGATGTGGAATGACAGGCTGAAGTCGTCGGTGAACATGATCTGCGGCCGGCCGGCCCGGCGGGGGGGGGGGCAGTGAGTGGCGGGTCGCTGCGAAAGCCATGGAAAAGATGCGCAAATAGCGCCGCCCTCATTGCAGCCGCTTGCTCAACAACATAATTGTCACATGCAGGCAGTTAACGCACGCTTTGCATTCGCTGCACATCCACCGTTTTCGGACCCTCCCTGACCCTTCAAAGATGTAAAAAGACATTCATACGGAAATAATCAGAACACACCACGAATGGCCTTCAAAGATGACTAGATGCTCCGGGCAATTCCGACCCTAACGGGAGCAGCCGACCCTATATTATGCGGGTTCATGTCGTGGGGTCGTAAGGCAGCTGGTTCGCCCGGGAATGAAAGTGATGAGAAATTTCGAAAATTCAAATTTCATTACACCACGAATATGGCACGGAAGTCCCGTTTTGTGGTGCGTTATTGCGATCCGCGAACCCAATTAATAAAATGTGACCGTAAACGCGGTGAACAAACGCTCCTGCGGGCCGGCCGGCCGGCTCACCTGATTTTCGTCCTTCATCTCGATGTGGACGGTCGCCTGCGGCATGAAGGGGAAAGGGGGAGCGGGGGGGGGGGGGGGGGGGGGGGGACGCAAACGGTCAGTCGGCCCCGATGCAGTGTAACCGTACCTGACAAGGTGCCCGAAACCCTGAAACCCTAATCATAACCTCAACAAAACATACCAAACCCTGAGTGGCACCGCAGCTCGGGGTTCAGTGGGCAGCGGTGCGTCGGTCGGAGCCAGGTCGACCGCATCGGTCGATGACATTAAGATAAGAACTTAGGATGAAACGGCACCGCAACGCCTGATTGGGTTTGCGGGTCCGAAAAGGAACGGATACCGAGTCCGGATAATTATCCGTGCCGTCGTGGTGCATTCTGATATTGCTGTCCAAGAAAGCAGGAGTGTTTCTCTCTTTGAGGGTGTGTGTGGGGTTGGGAGGGGGGGGAGGGGGGGGGGAGGTACCACAAACAATTTCATTTAGCGAACCCCAAAGCGCGGTTACGGCGATCGCGCGTTTGCTTTGTTCATAATAACAATATATATCAGAATGCACCACAACGGCACGGATTAATCATCCGGATTCGGTATCCGTTCCTTCTCGGACCCGCGAACCCAATCAAACATTGCGGTGCCATTATCTAATTATTCTTGTCGGTGCGGTCGACATAGCTACGACCGACGCACCGCTACCCACTCCACCCCGAGCTGCGATGCCACTTGATATCAGGTATATTCTCTATCGTAAAATTGACGTCGAGCGGCATGTAGTATGCGATATGCGATACGCACTCGCTTGTCGTATGGTTGTCATAAAAGCACAGCTGACCGGCCGGGCCGGTCACGGGCCAGACTTCTGCCCCTATTACACACGATCGCTCCGACCCCCTTCCGCGCAGGTACACTGGGACGGTAACTGATCTTCACTTCGGGGGCGTGGGGGTGGAGATTACGGGCAAAACGACATGGTGCGGCGGTAAGATCGGCCGGCGGCGCTGCAACCGCCGTCGTCCTGAAAGAGCGGATCGGAAATCTTCCACGCGCAGTGGTAAGTGCCAACGTATGCGAGGGGTAGGGGGAGGAGGGGTGGGGCAGGGGTGGGGGTGCCCCCCCCCTTTGCCTCACCGTGGAGCGCGTGCGGGGGCAGG
>VCJN01003529.1:0-75211 GCA_006384855.1 Tetraselmis striata | reverse complement strand
CACGCAGGACATGGCAGCACTCTCACCGCCTGAAGCGAGTCCACCACTAGGGAGTGAGTGAGTGACCACCGCAGTACCGCTCAACTGACCGATGACAACTTGGCGGTGTCGGCGGGCTAGCAGCGGCAGGCACTGTGGCTGCTAGGATAAAGTGCTGGAGTGCGGGTGGCACTTCGAATTTGAAAGCTTAGGCCCGGCCCGGGCCGGCAGCACCCAGGCATGCCATTGGTCCGGGTTACCCGGGATCGTTAGCTGGCGCAAGACCTGGCATGCCCTACTAGGTTTGTCCCCTGCGTGAAGCAGGTGTACCGTGGTACACCCAGGGCGCACAGCGCGCACGCTTAGAAGGGCTTGAGAATCGTGACAATCTCTGCCCGCCTAGACCTCATTATTCCCGACATCCGTAAATGGCCCACAGTAGTGATTATTCCGTCGCGCGATGGTCGCCATGTCATTCCTTATCCTTAATGTGAACTTTTTGGTTACAGGGAGAGCGTCCAGAGAATGCACGCAAAGTACTGGGGAAGGAAAAAGCCTACATTTAAGCAGAACCCTCTTAATCCTTAATCCGTATGCTTCAGCCGTCGCGAAATGTGTTCAGCATTAGGTAGCTACAGGGTAATGACGCGCACATATGCATGACCACGCAGTTGGCCAAAAACACGGCGTATTACTGAAAAAATACGAGGTCAAGTGCTGAGGCGCGGCTTCGGCCAATGGGCCGGGGCGAAATTTGCCTTACTTTACGACGCTCGCCCGTGGAACCAAACCCATCGCGCGCGATCGCTGGCGGCCGGTGGAGCGTCAGTATCAGCCCGGCGGGGCGCAGTAATCGACCGGTGTCACTCTAACGAGCCCCCCACCCCCTCTCCCTCCTTGCCCTGCTGTACGCCCGACCTGCCACGCGGTCGGCAGTATGGACCGGCTTCTGGGCCTGGCTGTGGAGGAGCTGGCAGTGGAGGGGCCGGCAGGTATGAAGGCGGCACCGGGCAACACTGCGAGGGGGCGCCAAAAGCTGGGGTTGATTACAATGAATTAGGGGTGCCCCACCCTTTCTCGTTAATCAGGACCATTATTTATTCTTTTATTGGATTAGAGGCTATAATTAGAGGCGGCTGTCAGCACTAATTTAACTTGAGGGTCGTCTGACCATATCGGCGCCATGGGCGATACTTTGACGACCGCGAGGCCGCCTTTGCCCGCCCTCCCTCAAGCCCCCCTGCCACCTGACGTACGCGACTTTATACCTGTAATCCCTGGCGGCGACGCGCGCAGGCTGCTCGGTGGTGAACTTCCGTTCGGTGTTCCTGGCGGCGGCGTTGGAGGTGCTGGGCCGGCCGGTGGGCGAGGCGGAATGGGAGGCGACCTGGCGATGCCTGTGCGCCGAGCCGGAGGCGACCTGCGCCATGTTCCGCCCCCCCGCGCGCGTCACGCCGGATGAGAGGTGCGGCCTGCGTGCCGGTGGGCACGGGGTCAGCTGCCGCCCCCCGGCAATCGCACGGGAGGCCGCCTCGCTATCTGTCATCACCGTAACAGGAAAAAAAGCCATCTGCATATTTTCAAAAGTTAAATGGCGATATACTTGCTTTCTTCGTTTGTCTGTACTCCCTTGGGCAGCCCCACAATCAAAGAGCGCCACCATCGCCAGTGTGGAGCCCCCCCCTCCCCTCTGCCGCGGGCAAGCAGCACACTAGCAGGTGTTTGCGGTTTTCAGTTCACTTTCAGTTTCTCCCTGCCATGCCACCTGCGAGGGCGCGTGGCCAGCGCAGGCCGCTGACTGTGCGCATCACGCGCGCAGGGACTCGTACTGGAAGCTGCTGGACCTAGACTTGCCTCCGGACGTAAGGCCACCCTTAGATGCACCTTAACCTGGGGGTGGAGTGATGCTGCAATTTGCAGAAAGGGGGGAGGGGGGCATCCAACATCCGCTTACAGCTGGAGCACAGGAGCAGAGCATCCGCCCACGGTCAGGATAGGCAACTAAGCGCCGGTGCACATCTGTCTCCCCCCCTTCCTGCGCCGGATCCGTCCAGTGGTCCAGCGACACCCTCCCGCGCAGCTCGCCCGCCCTAGCGTCCGCCAAGGCCGCTGAGGCGCACGGTGTGTGGCTGCTGGTGAGTGCCCCCCCCCCCCCCCCCCCTGCAGCCCGCCTGAGTGGCATCTCACACAGGCAGCTCGCTAGCAGCCCCCGCCCCCTTATTCACCCCCTGCCCACCCCCCTCCCGTCTGCCCATCGCGCCTCCCCATCCACCCAGGCTGGGCAGGACTACCGCGACGCGGTGCTGGGCGTGGAGGACTGCCAGCACAGCCTGCTCCAAACCTACAAGGGGGTACCGCCCCCTCCCACGCTGGCCCTCCCTCTTGATCCTCGCGCTGCCACAGGCAGAGCGCCCCCGACATGCCCGGTTGAGCCATGTTGAGAGGGGTGGGGGGGTTGCCGTGGCCACGGTTTGCGTGCGCCATGTATCATTGCTTTTGACCCCATCGCGAAAGAAGGAAACACTGCATTCGCCTATAAATGTATTGGAATGCTCCAGGAATAGAACCACCAGAAGTAGAGGTACACCCTGCCTGATCTCCAACCTTTGTGCCGCGTCCCCTTTGCTTGTCGGCTATGCCCTCATCCCACCCTAGCGTAGCGCAGCCCGTCCAAGCTGTTTCATTGGTAGCGGCCTGTGCTGCCATTGTTGAGTTTTGGCGACATGCCAGTGATTCCGCCGCGGCAGCCACACCGCCACAGGCAGCTGAGTCGCCACACAGGCACCACTCACCCCCCATCCCCCGGCTCCCGCCCAACCCAACGCACCCCAGCGAGCGACCCTGGAGGTCATTGCACGCACCCGGCGGAAGGGCATCTTGACGACGGACCTCTGCCAGATGCTGTCAATTCAGCCGAAGAGCATGTTCTATGTCACCAAGGTGCGACCACGCTGACAAGGTGACAAGCGGGACGGCTGGATGCGCAGGAGAGTGGGAAAGGACCCCCCCACCCCTCCCCCCAGGGTGAGGGGTATGGGGGAGAGCTGACTTCCCCCCCCCCCCCCCCCCCCCCCGCCCCCCCCCCACACACACACAAATCGAATTGCGCCGCAGGCAATGCGGCAGCGCGGCCTGATCCACAAGCAGCCAGTGGTGCTGAAGATGGCGCATGCGGAACGCAGAGCCAACACCTCCATTCTGCACATCCGGCGCTTTGCCAACCCGCTGGAGATGGGCAAGACCTACGAGAGTGCGGCGCTGCCCTTCCCCCCCTGCCCCCCCCCCCCCTCCCTGATGTCCCACATACACCCTCCCTTTCCCCTACAACCACAGGGCACAATGTCTGCGCGATATCCTGGCGCGGTGCTCACCATAGCCTTATGGCACATAGCTGAGAGCTGTCGCGAGGCACGACTCGCATGATGGGGAACATGTTCACCACCTTGCATTAGTCCGGTGTTTGGTGCTGTATGGGAACGCATGATTCAATCCATTGTGCACTAGTAAAGCACTAAGTTTTAAGGTTCAAACATACAGGGGGCATTTTATGTTTGTAATAAACGTTGCCCTCCTTGTCCATTCATTTGCATTTTGGCATACGTATACCCCCCCCCCCCCCCCCCCCCCCCCCCCCTTGTTTCTGTACGGGTCAAGGGGTGCGTTAATTACAACGTTAAGGAACCTTTAGGCCTCAAAACAGAACTGGCAATTTTACGTTGTGATGGACGCTGAAACGCTGCCCCCAGCACGCTAGTTCCTTCCCAGATTGTGCATGTGGGGAATGAAACCGGCGGGCAAAGGGACCGCTTGTCAGTTCAGGCCCGGTCCCACCAGCCATTTCATCGGCGCAAATGTGCCAAGCAGCAAGTATGCAATTCGTCCGCACTATTAGCAGCTGGCGGAATGCCAAGCAGCACTAGAGGAATACCATCGAAACACTTTGGGAATGTACATGATGTTGTCCCCCCCCCCTCCTCCCCAATCCACCTGACCCCATCCCATTCCCCGGCCCGTACGCCCATCCTGCGCAGCCACGATGATGGACGGTACCACGGTCCTCGTCAGCCTTATCATCATACGGCATTGGATGCGCGCCGCCTGCGAGGTCCTCGCTCGCTACCCCAACGGCTGCGCGGTTGAGACGAAAATCAAGGAGGAGCTGGGGTTACAGACAGGCAAAGCGGCGCACAGGATTTGGCGCAGCATCAAGGTCCCCCTCCCCCTCCCCCACCCACCCACCCTCCCTACCACCATCGCCCGCCCCCATGGCCCATACATTGAGCCTGTCACAAGTCTCAACCCCAACCCCCACCTCCCTCCTTCCCGCCATTATGCTCAAAAATGCTGCTGAGTAAGTATGTCTGCGCTGTTTTGGATGGAGAAGCATCGTTTCAGCGTAAACAGCTTAGGTTTTGTTGGCTTTTTTTTCTCTTGTTGGCTGATGAGTTTGACACAATGCCACAACCAAAAGGTCCAAGCTCTTTTGTCCCTATCTTCCCCCCCTATACCCGTTGCCGTCATTCCATCTGCCCAACACACAATGCGCTCACCTCAGCATGCAGGTGCGGTGACAGCAACAGCGCAAGTCATAAAGGCCTGCCCTACCTGTGAGGTCAGATATAGACGATACTATATTGGAACGGTAGCGAACACTCCTGAATCCCCATTTTAAAGCTTTTAGTATGGGTTCTCACAGATTCATTTACATCCGTCGACTCAAGTTGAACCAGTGGCGTGTGTGTGTGTGTGTGTGGGGGGTGGGTGTTGTGGGTATGTATCATAAAACTACTACTTGTATTTGACACCCCCTTTGCGTGCCAAAGGTGAGCTTTACACCCCCCCCCCCGGGGGAATTCTGATCAGTGGTCAGGAATTCCCCTAACCCGATGAGATGTGCAGCCGCAAATTGGCTGACAGACACCGAGCATCACCGACCCGGGGCTCTGCCACATATCCATTTGAGCACCCACGTATCCATTTGCGCCGCTGTACCTGCAGGAGAAGCTTGTGGGGATTCGCTCCATTTCGCCGTGCATTGAGGTCATAGACGGGAAGGCTGTGCCGTGCTTCAAGCTGAACCAGGTTCGTATTGACCTGCCTTAATGGACCTGCAGCCCCGCGGAGATACGCCAGTAGCCATCCTTACGTGCAGCCCCCCCCCCCCCCCCCCCCTTTTCCTGCCCGCCCTCTGCCGGCAGATGTACACGCTGGACGGCGATGATGATGATGAGGAGGAGGAGGAGGAGGCCAAGGCAGGGGAGGAGACTGCACCTGAGGGAGCGGCTCAGCAGGTGCCGCCGGACATGTTTGGTGAGAGGAAGATGCTGATGGCCATCTTGGAAGCAGGTGTGCCGGCCGCCGACCGCCTCGCGACTGCACTGGGCACGCAGGCCTGCGCGCTCTGGGGTACTGACAACCCGTGTGCATGCCGGCGCCGCGCTGGCCGCAGGTGAGGAAGGCTGCACCAACCTGCAGATGGGCGACGCGCTGCGGCTGCCTGCCAAGGCGATTGCCAAGAAGGTGGAAAGCTTTGCCAAGCGAATGGGGTTTGAGCGCAAGCTGCAGGCCAAGCCAGGCGAGAAGACATCACAGTACACCGTCAAGGTAGGCCCATGCCGAGGTGCAACTCACTGCAACAGTGCCAACGGGGCTCTGCATTAATACGAGTATGCCCCTGCTCATCACATCTGCAGCTTTACCACTGTGGGATCACGATGATTGTGGCGATGGGTGAAGGTACGCCGGCATCTTTTGTACGGCGGTGAACAGCTAATCCTGGACAATTCCGAACTGTGACGGCTTCAACTGCCTCCAACAAAGTGCATACCAAGAAGGGCCGTTCCAGGAAGGCGGTGCTGTTATCTTATTTACGCTACTCGCGATGTGGCAACTGCTGGTCAATTTAGTAGTCAATGCGGGCGCCGCGCTTGTGCCCAGGGGGGCTCTATTGGCGAGGGAATCCCTCTGATACGGGAGCTGAGTTGCAGTCTCCAGGAATTGAGGCATTTATAAGCACGTGCCTGCCTTTCGTCCAGCTAAAACCAAACGAACATATAAGTGGCATATTATAAACTTGCTACGCAAGTGCCGCTCACTCCCTAAAAGTCTCTAAACACCAGCTGCAGATAAGACCAGCTGCACCTGGCTAAGTACCCTCTGTCATTGTTATACCTCCCCATTAAACATCGCCGACCTGTTTTCTAAACCGCATGTGCGCAGTCCCACGCCGTGCACAGCAACGACACTAGGCGCAACAGCGCAATGGCAACCCTCCCCCCTTCTGCATGCTGCTATGGTTCTCCGCTTGAATTGCCACTTCGCTTTTTCTCCGGCGAGCACACAGCGGCTGAGGGCACTGCCCGCTGCGGCCACGAGCAGATGGAATAAATAACACTGAGGCGTACTTGACACCCTCGCGCCCTTCCGTGGGCATGCTTATTACCAGGCGCCGCTGTGGCTGCTGGAGAAGCACGGCTACTTGTCCATGCCGCAGCCCGCGGGCGGCTGGATGGCAGCTGTGCAGTCCGCTGCTGGGGGCTCCCTGTTCGAGGAGCTCAAGAGCCTGGCGGACAAAGCCCCCATGGACGCAGCGGAGCTGGACTGGCAGCTCAGCGCGGAGCAGCTCGTGCAAAGGGTGGGCTACGCCGCCCGGCAGGCCGCCGGGCCAGCGCAAGCAGCACCCAGCAGTCGGCCCGAGAGCACTGTCGTGGAGGCACCGCGTCCTTTTCGCACCTCTGACCTCTTCGAGCAACGGCTCGTCAGGCTGCGCGATCTGCTGGACACCCACGGGATCCTGCTCAAGCTGGACCTGGTGTTTGTTCTCATGGCCGGGGAGGGCGGCGCATACTTGAACAGCCGTGGCAATCTGATCGACAGGTGCGGCCAAGTGACCTGCTCAGCCATAACACGTCCAACCTAGACACGGTATGGGTCAGGAACCAGCTCCAGGTCGCCGCAACTTTGTTTATTCAACATTTATTACTATAGCGGTCTAAAATGTATACATATAATTTGCGCAGTACGTTGCAAGCGAAGCCGCCTGCATGCATTCCGTATACTCTTCTGGTCATGCTCGGGATGCCGATGCCAACCCGATGTTTAGTTGCCACTACAGTGCTTCCAGCAGCTGCACTTACAGAGCTCGCCCTCCGGGCACGTAGTACGTCTAGCTTGCCATTCAGGACCTGTGCATAGCGCCCTAGTACGGCTGCAGGCCAGACAGGCCGCGGATCAGCTCACCCTCGACCTGAACCGCAAATCAACGCTGAGGATGAGCAGCATCCGAGGCTGATTGCGGCACCCACCCAGCCTGCGCGCAACCATCAGGCTACGCTGTCCGGCCGCATGCAGTCGATGCTGCGGATTCACATCGCCCGGTGCCTTCCTGACTGGTCCGACCGCCAATGGGCCTAACCCTCCCCACACCCACCCACGCACCCACCCACCTTACCCTTACCCCCTCCCTCCCCACCCACTGCTCTTCACTCCTGCAGGAAAACCATTGACCGGCTGCTCAAAACACTGGAGGACGAGGGCCGAGCCAGAACCGCCACTGTCAAGCTCACCCGGAGCACCGCTGATGTTGATGTTATAGCAAGGCCTGACCACGTGGCAAGCCCCCCCCCTCCCTTCCCCCCCTCGCCAGCACACATACACATACACAATCATTGTCAGCGCCATCCCTTTCCTCTTCTACTCATCTTTAAGATTTTGTACAGCTGTGTCACCAGTTGGCCGAGCAGGTAGCCAACGCCCGCTGCCCGCACTCCCCCCTTTTGCGTAGATCGACATTGAGGCAGTGGAGGCCATGCTGGTACAGCACAATTCGCAGAAGAAGGCGACCTATAACAAGCGCCTGCTAATCAGCCAGGTGGGCGCCGCCCAGGCCTGCCTGCCCTTGCAGACTTGGCACCACAGCCACTGCACGTGCGCACCCCTGCGCCATCCTGGGGCATGCAGCTCTCCAGTGGCTACGCTGCATCGTCCAGCGCCCATGGGACCTGCCCGCCCACCCTGACACGGTGTGCAATGCTACGCCGTCCAGATGCGGGCGGGGCTGAACACACACACCAGCGCGGAGACGGTGCGGCAGGTGGTGGAGGAGACGGAGATGCTTGAGAAGCTAGCCGCGTCCCGACGGCGCAGCGAGCGTGTAGCCGCCGGCAAACGGAAGGCGGAGAAACTCCAGAAGGACGTGACAGAGGGAGAGAAGATGGAAGATGACGGGGAAGAGGAAGCGGGGGTGGAGGTGGAGGAGGACTGGGCAGAGGAAGGGGGGGGAGAGGAGGAGGAGGATGACGAGGAGGAGGAGGAGGAGGAGGAGGAGGAGGAGGAGGAGACAGGTCGCCCACGGAAGGGGAAGAAGAGGGGGCGGGGCGGCAGGTCCTTCATAGGCCCATTCGACGCACACACATACGAGTCTCAGATGCGGGGTCAAGGTCCGCTGCCCCTCCCCCTCCTTATCACCCTCCTCTTCTCCCCCCCCCCCCCCCCCCCCCGGCCACCACCACCACACACACACACCCATGCCATCTGCACTTCACTCCTGGCGTCAGTGCTACAGGCTGCTCAATTTGCGGCCCTTCTCTGCATTGCAGGCTACATTGTGACCCGAGTACTGCGCCTGCGCCTTCTGCACTCGTACCTCTGCTACATCACGGGCATCCTGCCCCTGGGTATGCTCCCGCCGTAACTTCATCATCCTTGCCGCCCCTTGACAATTTGGAACAGCTCCACGCAACCCGTTTGCTCCGCCTGGCGGTGTGCTGTTGACCGTGAAATGTGGTTGGGTGCCCCCCCCGGGCTCCCCCTCTCCTCTGGCTTGGTCAGGTGACCCCGCGGAGCGGGAGGTGCAGCCCATTACGTCGCAGTTCACGGCGCCCGACGGTTCAGTTTGCCTGCTTCCCCTGATCAACCCGGACACCATCATCGAGTACCTCCCCACGCGCAGCACCACCTCCTTCTCAAACCCGTGGCACAAGCGCGAGCCTCTGCCCGGGCCCTCCATCACCGCGGAAGAGGTGCGCCGCAGCCCTCCCTGCGCCGCCGCACGATGCTGCCGTGGAGCGCTGGCGCTTCCGACGCCTCGGGCTGATGACGTTGCCCCTCACTGCAGGCGCTGCAGCGGATGCCGATGGAGCTGTACCCCGTGCTGATTGGCACGTCATGCATGCCAGAGGATGAGAGCGAAGCGGAGCAGCTGCTGAAGAGTGCGCCAAGCCGCCGCCCAATCGCCGCATCACCTCCCCCTGTTCTCCGCCCGCCCTGCCTCCGCCGCTCCCTACAAGGCCGGCAACCTGTCTGACATAGCTGCTCACGCGGCATTCTCACTCGAGCTGCTGCTGCCACGCAGACAATACTGTGTCCTCGATGCGCCCCGAAGAGTGGAGGAAGGTGTACGCGGACCCCGAGGAGGAGCGGAAGGCGGCGGAGCGGCGGCTGCTCACGGAGCTGGAGACACTGCGCTCCATGGAGCTGCTCAGCTCGGAGTTTGACTCGTTGCCGGGGGACGGCAAGGCGCCGGTGCGGCGCCTGGTGAAGATGGGCACGCGGCTGCAGCTGAGCGGGGAGGGGCTGCTGGAGTACCCCATAAAGGCAGCTGCCCCCGGCGCGCCCACCTCCTGCTTCAGGTCGTTCAACTTTGTGCAGGACGGTAAGCCCCACGCCGCACATGCGGATGATCCCTAGAAGCACTGAGAGGGGGGGGGGGGGGGGGGGGGGGCTCTGCCAGAGAACGCCCACAACCGCAGTAAGAAACAATGGAACAAACATACATACATACATACATACATACATACATACATACGTACGTACATACATACATACATACATTACATGCAAACTTTACCTCCATACCCGCATTGGATCTTTCATGACCTGATTCCTACATCAGCTGCCCTTCTCCCCGGCGTCATTGCTGCTGCGAACCTGCTGTACCCCCCCCCCCCCCCCCTCTCCCTTCAGCCTGGGCTCTGATGCTGGTGCCCTGTGTGGCCGGCCGGCAGGCGAGGAGGTGCACAACTACTGGGCCTACCTCAGCCACTTTGCCCAAACAAAGCGGCTACCCAAGGAGGCGCTGGCTCCCTACTTCCCGTACTGCCGCCAGGAACGCCTGCGCAACTGTCACAGCTATGTAACGCACCAGCTGATGAGCATGACGCAGTACCGGCGGCTGATGCGCTGCATGCGGGAGGCGCGCAGGACGGACGACCTGCACTGGGTCCTCTGTGCGCAGCTGTCCGAGGACCTGCGCCTGTCGTACGGCCAGGTGGGCGGCAGCCACCCCCACCGTCCACGTGCCCCACGCCCAGAATGCCATTTCCAATAACGTGCTGTCACTTTTCCGGGATTCATTATGCCCGTCTGTATTATTCCGGGTTATGTCGATTTTCTTTCAATAAGAAATACGGTCTAGTCAAGGCCTCGGTGCATCGCAGCAACTTTGCCGGCGTGTAGCCCCTGCTTGCTCACGGCTGCCCCGATGTACTGGACCTGGGTCGAGCCGTTTGCCCCCCTGGCCGCGGCGCAGGTGCTGGCGCTATCGTATCATTTCAAGAGTTTCAACCTCCCCGAACAACCCAAGCGGAAGAAGGCCAAGAACGGCAGCGCGAGGTACATGCAAAGGTAGCGCCTTGCTCCCCGCCCCGCCCAGTCAAACCACTGCCGGCGCCTATTGCGCCTGCTCGGCGCGCCGCCTGCTCCTCAGCTGGGAATGGGGCGCATCAAGAGGCCGGCGCCTCGCAGTGGGGGCTGCATGATGCGGTTCCATCGCTGCTTGAACCTCCCGCGCATCGATAATGCGGAGCTTGCTCTCCGGATCCCGCGGGGCGCTGCTGCTTGGAGCAATGCGTGGCCACCGGGCGGCGTGGTGCTTGGCTGCCCCCCCCTGCCCGACGGGGCCGACCTGCCGGGGTACGTCTGAGAAGCTGGCCTTGTCCGGCAGGGGCCGCGCCAGCGGCGAGCCGCAAGACAAGAGGCAGAAGCAAGCGGACTGCATGTCCGACGATCCTGAGGATGCTCGGGCACGCCGATTGGAGGCGCGCCAGACGCAGCGCCGTGAGGTGGACGAGGCGGAGGCCACGGGGGGGGACAAGGAGGTCAGGGAGTGGGCATCCAGAGGTGCTGGCGGCGCCAGACCAGCGGCACTGGCAAGGGCAGAGGAAGGACCCAAGAAGAAGGCCACGCGGCGCAGGTTCAACTGGACGCCGGCCCACGACGACGCCATCCTTCGCTCCATCGTGCGCTACAAAGTGAAGAACCCGTTTGCGCCCATCCTCATCGCGGAGCTTCAGGGGAAGCCTGGCGAGGGCGACGATTTGGTGGAGCCCCCTTCCACCCCATTGGCTGTGCTCTCTGACTCTCTCCCGCTCTGTTTCCGTACAACCAATACAGACTGAGAATGAAGTCGGCAGGCAGATGCGTGGGCCCTTGCATTGGATGGTGCGTTTGCAAGGTAATCGTAGGATTGGCAGGCGCAGACGGGGTGGCTGCTAACCCCCCACCCCTATATTCCTGGGCCTCTTCCCTCCCTGGCGTTGCTTTGTGTCAAACAGAACCGGAGGCGGCTGTATTACATCACCCGCGCGCCGTTCTCGAGCGCCGCGTTCTCAGCGCTGGAGGAGTTGGCCGCCAAGGTGGGGTTCCGCCACAGGGCGCGGAACCGGGAGTGGACGCTGTTTCCTGCCTCCATGGCGAACCGTGACAAGAGTGCGGCGCCTGCAGTGGAACCAGCGGGGCGGGACGAGGTGCAATGCCCCTCCACCCCTCCCCCCCCCCCCCCCCCCCCCAGAAACCGCAAGGCTGCGCCAAAACTGCCCCCTCTCACCCACACGATCACCTCCCCTACGCTGGTGTGCAGGGCCACGGCGCCGCCTCCGCCGCTCAGCCTGCTACGGTGCCACCGGCGCCGAGCTCGTCCGCGCGAACTGCCAGCAACCCCCATCCGCTGCTAAGCGCGCCCCCGGCTGAGTCTAGCCGAAAGCCGGCGGGCGCAGAAACCCAAGTAACGCCGGCGCCCATTTCTGAGGAACGCGTGCCGGATGCGGAGGCCACTGCTGCTGCTGCCTCCCCAAGCGGTGCACCTGGACGTCGACGCCGGGCGCGTGCCCATACGGCAGCCGCTGCTGCCGATGCAACTGCCGCATACGCCTACGCCCTCGAGGAAGCCAAGCACAATCAGGCTGCCCGCAGCGGCGCAGTCGTCCCTCAGGTGCGCTGCGTGCAGTGCCGCTGTGCCTGCAGGCCGAGATCGGGGGGCATCCCAGCCGGAGCGTCGTGCATGTGTGTATGACTGCATCGTGCTTTGGAACTATTTGCATGCAACTCCGGTACGAGTCACAGGAAGGGACGCGCACTGACAGGCTATTTCAACTACATCGGTTAGCCATCCATCTGTATTTCTGAGGCTGCAATCACACACATATACACATTTACACTCACACACACACACACACACACACACACACATACATTTTTTGTATTTATATTCAGATTTTATATATACATGTACATATATAGATATACACACATATATATTATATTATATATATATATATGTATGTATATATATGTATCTATGTATATATCTGCATATACATATGTATAGATCTAGATATGATACGTATGTATAGATATGTATATGATACATACACACATACATATACATACATTTGTATATATGCATACACACATACATATACATACATTTGTATGTATGTATCCAGATTCCCACATTATCGGTACTAGTGCCGGTGGCCTTGTCTCATGTTTATGCCTGTGGTACTGTGACGCTCACAATTGCCCTGCCTGCAAGTGCCACACCCACCACAGCGCTCCTGTGTGACCCGCCACCGGTGGACCCTCTCTTCTTGCCCCCCCCCCCCCCCCCCCCCCCTTTGAAACCATGCAGGGTCCCGCAGCGCCATTGGACGCCAAAGCAGCCGCACCGGCAGAGAGCGCAGTCCAACTGACTGCCAGCGTCCCCGCAGGCAAATCAGCGAAAGGGCAGTCCAGGTTCCTGGTAAGTCGATGCCGGCCCTCTAGCCCGCCCCCCCCCCCCCCCCCCCCCCGGATTGTTCGAACATGCTGAAGGTCTGCGATGCTTTCAGGCGGGCCGCCTCAGTTGTCGGTGTCCATGCGCTTGCAGAGATGCGTCCAGTTGCCGATCGCCATGCGCATCCGAGTGAACAGCCTCCTTGCCGGTGAGCATGTGCGCTCCCAGAATGAGCTCACCTACTTTCCTGCGATTGAGGCAAGATGCCCCCCCCCCCCCCCCCCTGCGCGCGCCCCGCCCACTCGCACGCAAACACACACGCACGCACGCATACCAGATTCTCCAACATCAGCGCCTGTGGCGCCACAGTGTTTTCCCACCTTTGCCACAGTGTACGTTGCGGATTAAGCCAGGGCTGGCAGCTGTACGTTTCTCCGGACCCCAACGCAGTAACCACAACCGCGCCGTCATGCGGTCCATTGCGCGCACCCCTGCCACAGGCGCAGCAGTAGATACGTCCCAACTCCCATTTCACACAGCTACAGAGCAACGCGAGGCCGAGCCGGTACCGGGCTCTGTGGGGCGTGCCGCACGCTGAGCCACAGCTGCAGTGGTGCCGGCAGCTCGAAATAGACTGGTTGCGCTTTGGCACCAGGCGCTGTGATGATGTGATCGACCTCATTTACCGACCGCGAGCTCCCTATCCATGCCCCAGGGGTTACATCAACTGCAACGATGCCGCCGGGAATGTCGACATAGTTTAGAGATGTGAAGTCGCCCCCGAATTAAGGAACATGGCTACCACAAACGTAACATCTGCCACAATGGCGCATCTGACCCCGGTGTTTGTACATTCTTTGCGCGTGCGTGTGTGTGTGTGTGTGTGCAATGATGCTGGTCAGTTTTGATGCCCGTGGCGTGGTGGTGGAGAGCATGCTGTCTGTTGTGCAGCTAGGATAGAAACCGCTCCGGTGTCTCAACCTCTGGCAGCTGCCGTGCCACTGACACGTTGCCCCCCCCTTTGCGCGCCCCCACCTGGCCAGGCCTATGGACCAGCGGCCTGCACAGCCACGGACAACCGGCACCAGACCAGGAGGACGAGGCAGCTGTGCGCGCCCCCGCGCACAATCCCAATCAGCATGAAGGTCCCGCAGCAGAGCACCCGGCCGTGGACTGGCATTCAGGGCGACCCGCTGTGGAGAACGGAAGATGAGGCGGACGTGCACGACCTCGCGGTGCGCAGCAAAGCTCATAACCCCGCCGGCGCCATCATAAGCCGGCCAAACTCCCCGCTGCCAGCCCCACTCCTCTGATGCCCACGCTGCGTGGCCCCCCGGCGCAATGACAACCAGCATTGCCGTGCCGTTCTGGTATGCCTCATTATATAGTGATGCCTTATTATAAGAACATTGATCCGGCATGAACTCGGAGGCGATTGTGGCGTGTACTACCTGCCATGCGGTTTTTTCATCAATGATTTTCGGTGATTCAAACGCTGGGCTATAAGACGGGACTTGTTCCCGGCTCCTGCCTGCATCGGCGGTTCGCATAATACAACACCCGCAAAATATAAAAGGGCAGGGGTCGCCTGCCGTTTCGATTTGATATGGGCGCATAGTACCGACCGGCTTGTCTTCAACTGCTGTCCGCACACCCCCGCCGCGCAATGCACCAAGCCCCCCCCCCCCCCCCCCCCCCCCGGCCCCTTCCTCCCTGGGACCCGCCCCACTTCAAGCACCGCCGTCCCTCACACAGCAGTCTCCCGTGTCATCCTGCCCGGCACTGCCGACCCAACAAATATCACCGTCCACTGCGCTGGCCCCGATCCCGCCTAGCTGGGTCAGGTGGCTGCCTGTGGAGGCGGCTGGCTGACCCGGCCGGCGCCGCTGCAGATCGCAGAGGAGCTCATCCACACGATAGTGGAGGGGATGCCGCGGCGGCGGAACTTTCCGCCGACCTCCGCACCCGCCGCCAGCGCCTCGCGCGCCTTCGGGAACGCGGACAAGGCGGTGCCCCGCCCCCACGTCACGTGCCTGCTGGGGCCCTCGCGGCGGCTTGCCGTGGAGAACGAGCAGGTGCGGCGCCATTGATCTGAGTTGGCGGGCCCACATCTAAAGTGACGCAGTGTGTTGCAGTGTATCCGCGCTGTACTGGCGCTCTACTTTGGGTTGTGGCATGGCTCTCCTGCTTAGGAATTGTTTCCTGCTCACCGCTGACGGGAGAGAGTCCAGGCCAATTTTAAAACGCGTACGCATACACAGCTTCTCCCTCAAGGAAAAACAGAGTGTTTATGCGGTGGTATGGTTCGGCGTGGCTGGTTGGGATTGTGGGTATGAGCGGCCATGCTGCGGTGGCGCGTGAATGGACGCGGCTGCCCATCGCGCATGTTCATCGACATGAGAGGAATGGAGGCCTAGACCGGGTTTCCTCCTGGGGATCCAGCGACGGCCGTCTCGCTGACCCGCCCGCCCGGCCGGCGCGCAGGAGCTGTGCGGTGACAGCGGCCAACTGGGGCGGTTTCTGCACGTGGGGGAAGAGGCCGCTGAGCGCAGGTTCAACAACGTGCTGAAGCAGCACATCCGCGAGGACGGCCGCGGCGTGTCGCTGCCGCCGGAGCCGCCGCTACCCGTCACGGTGGCCTCCGAGTACATCAAGGTGCGCCGTCCTGGCTCTCGCCTCCCCCCCCCCCCCCCCCCTTCCTCCGGGGTGCCCCCTTCCTCCCCCTGTCATGCAGATCGCGATGTCCTCTGTGTCTGCGCCCCAATGAAGAGCCACCGCCCACTGGTCCCCCCTCCCCCCCCCCCCCCCCCACCCACTCACCTCCCGCTGCGCGCAGGGCATCCTCTACCGCTCGCGCGAGGAGGCGGCCATTCAAAGGGAGGTGCTGCAGGACCTCTCCCAGCGCTTCTCTCCGGAGGAGCTCACTACCGCCTTCATGTACCTGCGCCGCCAGGTGGCCCCCAAGCACCCCGCCTCCCCGCCCACCCGCTCTCGCCCCCTTTCGCCAGCAAGCACCGCCGCGTGCCCACCCGTCATTAGCCCCGTTGCCTGCGTACCGGCAGTCGCTGCGTCTCTTGGCTGCAGCCTGCGCCGGGGTCCCACACAAGTGGCAATGATCGCTGGGAAGCGCTGTCAAACCCAGCCGGCAACGAAAGCGAGAGCGTACGCCCGTAGATACCGATTCGATTGCGTTTGACGGGCGGCGAGCGGTTCCTCCGCACCGAGGCACGTATGCGCCAAAATCGCACTCCGCGCTGGATGCCCTTGTGTGATTATGCAAGCACTAGCCTCGTGACACAGTGATCACTCCAACCCCACCCCACTACGAGTGCCAACGTGCCTGCAGGCGCCGACGCGACGCGGCTCTCAGAGCATTTTCTATACAAACCCGCCCTTCCCTTCTGCTGATAACTGATCTCAGTGCACCCGCATAGAAGAACAACATTTAGAACCCGCCATGCCCTACCTTACCGGCCTCTGCCGCCCTGCGGTACTGGCGACTATACTACAAGTCTGTACCCCATACTGAGGTGATGTACTAGCTACTACGCAGTAGATCTGCGCGAGCATCCGCGCGAACCGACTAGCAAAATACCATTCGGGTAGTTGTCGTCGCCAAGGGGCGGGGCGCTGCGGCTATATTTGCTGTTTGCGGCCGCCAGAGTCGTGTCATTATTTCTATAATTAGGTTCTCGCGATCTTGCGGCGTCGCCGTCGGCGGCGACAGCGCGGCTGTACTGCAACTTACTTCAAATTTTTAACAACATCCCCACCCCCCGCCTTCCGCGGCCCCCGCAAAGGTCACACTTATGAGAACAATTTGCCGGCACCCCCTCCTGAGAGCAAAAACAGGTATGATTCAAGTCGCGTCGGAATCCATTTGATAAGGACCCAAATACAGGCCCCGGATTGGTAGGGGTGCACGCCACTCACAGCACCATCCGCTGCAGTATTTGCTTATCAATTGGATTCGACCTCTGACAGGTAGGGACGGTTCCTATCTCGCAGTCCTCTGATTCCCGCGACGGCATCCGTATAGTCCCTGTTACGTATAGTGGCTTGGCCTCGTGTCGGCGAGTGTTGAGCGGTTGGACCAGGCCTGCCCCCATTCGGCGGGAAAAGAGTGCCTGCTGATGGCGAGGGGCTGTAGCGCATGCGCATGTTGGGGAAGACTCCGGCTTGGTGGTAGGTCTGGATCGCAACCGGCGGCTGAGCCATCCACTGCTGCGATCCGACCACAGCTGTGCGAGGGTGTGCTGTATTCGCATCGGTGCCCACGACCATTGTTGGCGATTGCCGTTGCCGGCACTGTTAACACCGGTTACTAGGTTGTCAAGTTGATGTCCGATGGTAGGCAGAGCTCGCTGGCGCTGTTGACACCGGATTGATGCCGGACGAAAGAGCGGACGAAAGAGCGGTTGTCGCAAGGCCGTGCTGATTGCTGACGGCCCTTGTCTTACCCCGTGCCGGCAGGGCCTGGTGCACAAGGCCAACAGCCCGCACCCCTTCCGCCTCACGTCGGCCTTCACCTCGCGCTTGCAGCGCGACGACCTCCGCTTCCCGGACGACCTGTTCGAGGAGGCGGCGCAGGCGGACGAGGCGCTGGACGCGGCGCTGCTGCAGCCGGACGCCGGCGCGCGGCGACCCCTGCTGGCGCCCAACGCGGACGCCAACTGCGGCAGTGTGGCCCAGGCGCTGCAGCGCCTGGCGGCCGGCCAGCTGGACCTGGAGCCGCGCCTGATGCCCAGGCAAGCGCCAACAGGCCTGCAGCGCCCCTGGCAACAACCGGCAGCGTCCGCCCTTGCCACGCCAACGCAGGCGGCGGCAGCGGACAAGCACCGCACCAGCGCCATCTCCCCGCGAACGCGGTGTGAACTGGGTATGAACTGGCTGTGAACTGGTTGTACACTGACACTGTCTGTTGCTCCAGGGCGGACGCAGTGACAGGAGCTGCGGGCGCCGCCGGTCGTCCCATGCTGGCCAGCATCAGCGTGGCTGTGAAGCCTCCGGCGCCTGACACCACCCAGCTGGACGCTGCCGGTGCGCCCCCCCCCCCCCCCCCCCCCCCCCCCTTGCCCCCCCGCACACACACACATCCTGCGCCGCTCCCACCTCAGCAGCCATTGCATTTCCTCCTGAATGATCACCGGTGTTCAGAATGGTCGTCAGGGTACTGTCCTGTCACTGCAATGTGTGTTTCTCTGGGGTGTGGCCGTTTTCGTATACATATGCGTGGCATATGCGTTTAGCAACACCGTATAAGGATAATAAGGCGTAAAAGGAGAGGCCTAATTGTTGCCATCAGTGCAATTGAAGATGCCCTATCCCTGTGCATCGGCCCGCATTCCTGTATCGCTATGTATTTTCAAACAATGCATGTGCATTTTTTTCTGAATCGACAGGCAATCCAAACTCAACCTGCAATGCGCCAAGCGCTTTCCGACGTCAATTCGCAATGCCACCGAGATGTACCTGTCAGTCTTCAAAATAATCCAAATTATCAGCACATTTTTTCTCTATTTTCTTTTATGGTCTTTTTCTACTTTATTTCTAATTGCCGATCTTCCATCCTGGAGGTGTATCTTCTTACATAGGTGCATCGACACCCGTATCTTCTTCGCTTGCTTGTATATAGCTCGGGGGCGGCTGTCCGGTTTCCTTGCCGTGGATGCACATACCGGCGCCCGACTGGCGCTGATGCGCTAATTCGCGGCGGCGGTGCAACGCAGCCGCCGGGGAGAACCTGGAGGCGGGGCGGGCGGTGCGGCTGGTCTCCGAAGGCGCGGTGCCGCCGCCGGAGCCCGACCAGGGCTGGTCGGTGGCGGACGTCACGGGGGACCCCGCGGCCCGGGCGGCGGCGCAGTCCGCGTTTGAGGAGCACTGCCGGGCGGAGCGCCTGGTGCGTCGCCTGCCATCCCCTGCGCGAGTAACAGATTTTAGGGTTTACAACCCTAACCGCCCCAAACGACATCGGAAACGGGGCACGGAACAATGTCGTTGCCGCAAGTTGCTGTTGGTTTATCGCGCCTGTCGCGTTGGCCACTATCGTGTCGGAACTTTGTCGCCCGCCAACCTGCTGAGTTCCGCCGTCACCTTGTCGCGCACACGGCGGGGGCTGTTGCTGCTGGTCTCGGCTTGCGTGCATGGTACCCTGGGCGGCATTCTCTCTGCCGGTGTGCAGATGGCCAAGTCTGATGCGTGGGCTCGTGCCCATTCTGCGTCTTCTCATGTTACTGCTTCCACCTCGCAGTCGCTGTAGAGGACCTTTCTGATTGTCCTTTTTTTTGGTGATTTCCTGATATCGCCTTCTGCTGCTAGCTCATGTAAATATATCATGTCGCGAATTGGACGCTCTCGGCAGCTCACGCGCGGTGTGGGCCGCCGCAGGTGCCGCCGGGCTCGGAAGCGCCCGGCGCGCTGCTGGAGGCGCTGCGCAAGGCGGGCGCCGAGGGCCGCAGCCTGGCGGACCTGGAGGCGGCGGTCGGCGGCGGCGGCACCGAGGCGCTGCTGCGCGCGGCGCAGCGCTTCGGGCTGGCGTGCATGGTGGCGGCGCGCTCCGGCATGCGCCACCTCGCGGCGGAGTGCGGCGCACCGCTGCGCATGCGCGGGAGCGCCGGGGGGCTGAGCCCCTGGGCGGACCACTGCGGGGCGGTGACGCAGAGCCTGGCGGAGGCCATCCAGGAGGTCCCCCCCCCCCCCCCCCTCCCCCCTTCCCCCTGCGCGCGCCCCTCCTTTGGCCACTTCCGTCCAGTAATTGCTGTTCTCATGCAGGCCTTTACTGTATATACCTCTAGCGCAGTACACCGCACCATTAAATTTGTATTTGTTTCAGGTTGGAAAACTGATGAATCGTTCGGGATGCTGTGCTTATTCCGGTCCACTTTAAGCGTCCACTTCCGGTCCACTTTAAAGCTTTATATCTCCGCGCGGGGGTCAACAACAGTGACGTATCGTCAACCTTGAGCGCGGCGTCGGTGTAAACGTTGCGGTGTATACTCTGTTCTTTTACTCCGCCGCCGCCGGCTGCGGGCTGAGTGAGCTGTGCCTGTGCCTGTGCGTGCGCGGCGGGGCAGCGGGTGTGCGCGGTGGTCGCGCGCTGCCCGGGCATCCCGGAGGAGCAGCTGCTGGAGCAGCTGGACGTGCTGTCCCCGATGTCGGCGCGCCTGGCGCTGGCGGCGCTCGTGGACGGCGGCATCCTCAGCGTGCGCCAGGCCCCGAGGCGCACCGTCCGCCCACCGGCGATGCTGCTGCGGGGCCGTGCGGGGCAGGAGGCCCCGGGGACAGGCGACATGGTAAGACCCGCAACTGAATGCTCTCCGTGTGTGCAACAGGTGTGTCGATGTGATGGCAATAGGGGGTATCATCCGGTGCCCGCCATGTTTATATGTAGATATAAATGTGATATATTTATATGTATATATATATATATATATATATATGTGTGTATATGTATATATATATATATATGTATATATATATATATATTATATGCATGTGGGTAGGTGCCCATCCATATACATTTACGTATATCTATATACCATATGAATCATAGGCATGTGCGGATTTGATGATGCAGTAGTGAACCATGCAACTCTTCGTAGGGCCTTGAAGGAGGTGGGCATCTTGCCTGGCATGGCATGTGCCTTGTTTCATGTGGGTGGGTGGCTCTGGTGGGTTGGCCCGTGAAGGGAGGGCGGCAAGGTGGGCAGGCCCGTGGCCCGGAAGGCACTGAGACCTGCGGTGCGCCCGCTGCCGCAGAAGCGATTCTACTTCCCCAACATGCAGAGCATCTTCTCCCGTGGCGGCAGGCTGCGCCTGTGACGGATGTTCGATGAACACGTGACACGTGCGCCACGACAAGCAGGGAGAAGCCAGTATGTACTGTAGCGGCCCGCCGGATGCAGGATTGCCCCCCCCCCCCTTCTCACTTGGACTCACTTGGACCGACAAGCAGCAAGCGCCACACCTCGAATGCCGGTAGTTGACAGCCTGGTGGCACGCGCCACAACACGGCGCCAAGACCCGAATGCCCCGCATGTGCGCACTGTTAGTAGCCATACGTGTCGACTGGTTCTGATCCAAGGACCAGGCTGAGCATGCCACAGTGCGCTGGCCGTCCAAGCGCCGCCAGCACTTATGGGGCAGAACTACGCCGCTGCTAGCAACACTGATAATGATACAGTAATGATGGCGGTCATGAAGAATATTGCTCCGACAACAATTTTGCCATACAACTACGCATGCGCGAACGGCTGCTTTTCTTGATATCGGGGCGCCGCTTATTGTTGCTCCGCTGTACGGCTGAAGTGGATTATTCCGTCGGATGTGATGGCAGCAAATATAATTGCATACACCGGTATGTATAGTGAACTCGTTCCGCATATTGCTGCTGAATTTTATTAGTATTATGTATTAAATCATGGAGGATAAAATATATGGGACTGGGACAGAATTCGAGCGTAAACGGTACATGCCGGGGGCTTTATATTGTCGAGAGGGAGCCAAAACTCGAGCATTAAAGTGCTGTATCACGATGGTCGGATTTTGGGTCTGTTTTTATCTGAGCCCTGATCCATATATGTACGATATGTAGAGTAAATCGTATAAATTATATATACGATGATCCTTGTACATATAGTATTTTCTAGTTACATGAGCTAGCTGCGAAAGGCGATCAGGAAACCACCCGAATAGGCAATAGAAAATTTCCGATATTATATATAGAGAGTATACTGTGCCCATATTATTATAGTAGAAAATACACGCACTAAACCCTGCACGTCAGTGTAGGGTTTCGATAATTTGCATGAAGTACTTGCGCGGGTGTCTGCTGGCGGCGGGATGTAGTCGCTATATGATATCATGTGGGGCGGCAAAGTGCGGGAGGTTGTCTCCTTCCACCTTGTCCAACCGGACTTGCTTTGATATGGACGTTCCCACTGGAGGGCCGGGCGGCGGGAGCAGGCGGCGGAGGCAGGGCAGCGGGCAGCGGGCAGCAGCCCCGCAAGGCTGTTGCAGCTGCGGTTGCCACGCCCGTCGCCGAGCCAGGCCTCGATAGTGAGATTACGCATGTGGGGCGGAGGCAGGGCAGCACCGTCTGCTTTCTGTACTCTATTGGTTGCCATCTGAATTATGACTGCTTCGTTGTTGCCCTCCTGGCTGCCTGCTCTACTGTTGTTGTTTGGCTGCCAATGTTGTCGATGTTGCTCCAGGACTCATTCTGAGCCACATGCAGGCAAACAACCCATTCACAGTACTTAAGTATTACTTCAGCGTAAATTAGATTATCGAAAGGGGAGGGGCAAAACAAGGGGGGGGGGGGGGGGTGGGGGGCGGAGGGGGGGGGGGGGGGGGGGGCACCTAAAACAACAGTAGATAAAATTTGAGTCGCATTACACACAGCGACGATCCCACTCGGAAGGCGGAAGGATACGACTACTGCCCATCCCGCTGCCACGAGGCACCTGCGCATGTACATTCTGCAACTGTTTCAAACCCTACAGTACGGCGAGGAGGCTCTTGCGAAATGCGTGTAGTTTGTACCATTATTATATAGAGAAAATGTACAGCGCGTCTCGACATGTACCGGTAGCAACGCTCGAATATCGCCCCATTCCCATATTGTGCGTGCTAATTAATGTATGTGGGGGCATGTGTACTATTTGTCTGTTCTGTCCGTTATTGTGTCTCGCGGTGTTAATTTGTGTGCGGCGGTGTATGGGCGATGAATCGGTACTGCTGTGACGACGGCAGCGCGTCCGCAGAACAGCGTGGGCGGTGCATATATCAAGAGCGCGCTGACCAGGCTCGGCGGATAACTATGATCAAGAATTGAGGATCGTCACGCGTATATTATACTTAGTCGCTATATTTTCCGATGTGCCTTTTGTTTTTTAAGTATATAGATAGCAGCGCGCGTGATTGATGCGTGACTAGCCTACGCGGAACATTTTGGTGCTAATTAAGAGCCATATCATACGGACATGGCGTCATCAGATAATCCTTGTCATCACCTACCGTTCGCGCACCGTGGGCTGCCACGTAGACAGCGTTAATGCATGACAAGAAACATGATTCATACGGACAAACATCAAAGTCGTTGGTCTTCATATCGTTGTCATCAGATATCGCACGCCGCTTCTACTTCGGCCGCCGCCATCGCGCCCGCAAACACAGTCTGTTCCACCACACAGGCCTGTCTCGTGTCTCCCGCCCCGTCCCTCCCACCCATCCAGACTGGACAGCCATGGAGCGTCCCAGCTTTGCCGTAGACGAAGGAGGAGGGCTTGCACGCACCTACGGCAACGCGCAGTAGCAGGGCAGCGCGACCCCGTTCCCTCGGATGCTGGCCGTTGCCGGGGCCGCACTGGACATAATGGACACACCACACACAAACGAAACGTACACCGACGAGGACAACAACGGGGCAACATGACCCTCTGTAGTGGTGGGAGGGGGGGGTCACTATGTGGGTACGCCCCGCCTGGGTGTCCGTTGTGGAGATCGCTCGGTGGAACCTGCCAGGTGGGTGGACTAGGCGAAAATGTTTTGAAAACGGGTCGGCCGAGGCCGCTATCTGATGACGCGTGTATACTGTACACGGGGGCATTTCGATTTGGAAATGCCCCAGTGTACCGTATACACGCGGGTCTGTCATCAGATAGCGGCGCGGGGCATGTCATCAGGTAAGACGTGGCACGCTCCGGTGCGAGTATGTATCCGATGACAGGATTATCTGATGACGCGATGTCCGTATGATATGCCTCTAAATGATGTGGGTTGATGTGTATACCAGTGACTATACCGATATAATAAACATTGCGTCCCCCCCCCCCCCCCCCCGTTCACTATATCGGTATGTTCACTATATCGGTGTTCATTAAAAGCAGGCCCACCCGACCGCTATAGTAAACGGTTTACTAAATCTGTACTATTGTTTATTGTAACGGTGACCCCGTTCACTGTAGCAGTCTGTGCCCATGCAAGGCAACATGTGACTGGATTTGTGTTTCAAGAGTTCTTGATTACTTTACATGGCTTTCTAAGGTGCCGGAGAGGGCAGGAGTGACTACGGTGCTGGGGGGCGGGGAGCGGGAGATGGTGCAGGAAGTTGCTGCACCCTTGCGCGCCACAGCGCTCTAGGCTGGGTTGAGGCCCTCCAGGCCTTATCCTGCAGTTGTCTAGATAGGAACAGCGCTGCTCGGTGGGCGTCGCCATGGCGCGATGGCGACAGACGCGATGGGGCAGTTGAGTGGCGGTGGGCGCAATGTGCCGCAGTGTGCCGCCGCCGCCGCCGCCGCCGAGTGGCTGTAGAGGCCTCTGCGCCCGTACTGGAACGGTACCGGCTATCGGAACACGCCAACGGCCGGGTTCGGCGTCGGCAACACAGCCGTTATGTAGAGAAGTTTACTATATCGGTGTAGTTTGGGGCATTGTGTCCCCCCCCCCGTTCACTATAGCGGTAAGTTTATTATATTGGTAAGTTTATTATAGGGGTATACATAGGGAATTTTCCCGGTGTTAAGAATCCGTCCCCCCCCCCCCCCCCCCCGTTCACTATATCGGTATGTTCACTATATCGGTATTCATTATATCGGTATAGTCACTTTATTACTGATAGTCCTGGAACGTCGTGGCGGGGGATAATAATACAGTTGTCCATCCGCCCGCCGCGTACTAGCGTAGTACAGTACGAGTTTTTGCTTTGCTTTACGTGGCTTTGCTGCGCCTTGCTAGTATACGTGCATTATTCACTTTTTGTGGCCTGATGTGTATTGCGAGAAGTACATTTGATATCAATATATTTGTCGATTGACATAATGCCCGCCTAAGGATTATAAATCATTATCGCTGCCGGCATCGCATCGAAGGCGGGCGGTATATTATGTATATGAGCAGTAAAGATATAGTGAGACGACCCGGTGATGGCGATTCGGTTCTGGTGACAGGGGCTCCACCTGCCCTTGATATGTGTCCATCCAAGACATCGTGACGTGGTGCTGTGAAGGCAATAATCATGTTGTGCTGCCGTATAATTATTTTCGGAGATGTTTGGTAATCTGCTGTCGCGTGGAAGCCGGTCATCACTCGGCATGCTGCATGTGATGACATACGCATCTTGGCGTTCGCCCGCATACCCAAATAAAACTACAATAATAGAGTGGGAATAATACTCAATAATGTCACATTGCAAGGTACTAAGGTAGACCCTAAGTAGACGGATGATATGCACACGGATATGGGTAGCGCGCAGATTCAAGAGCAACCTGCAAGTGCGCCCCCTCCCCCTATCGACGTCCCCATCTCCGCCTCCTTCCGCCTACAGTCATCATTGACGAGGGTGTGGAAGCGATCATGGGGCTCGGATGACTACCGTGTGTCGGCGTGCGATGTCGCCGGCAGTTGGCCGTGACACGGAGGGAAGTGGGGACGGGTCGTGATAAAGTGGGTGATGCCGGACTATACAAATACGGTAATATATAGTAAGCGGCCCATAATTGTCGCTGCGCATCCCACATTTGCACTCTCGGCGCGATGAGTACATGCAGATGGGTGACCCGTGACATGGCCGTATGGGGCGTCACTCCATACAGAAACATACTTGGGGGGAAAGTGGAGATGGCATGTGAACGGTGGACAGAGGGTACTATGCGTTATATTGCGTTATAGATAGGTAGTTGGGGGCGCCCGCCGCCACGCAACGGCCCACCATGAGCGGAGGATTGGGAGGGGGATGGCGTCGTGGTGGTGGGGAAGGGGGGGGGGGGGGGGGTTGCCCGCCTTTCCCCCTAAAGTCCCCCTTGAGGATCCTACCGCAGGAACTGAGGGGGGCGAGGTGTCGGCAGCGACTTCTCACTTTCCAGCCGGCCCGTAACACCGGGCGAAGTACTGCGTATGTACTAAATCCGGGCGAGCCGGCGCGCCTACTGGTATTGGCAGCGTGTTTCTTCTGTGAAACGGTGGACCGTCCGACGACCGGACGACCCACCACCATGCCAACTGCCGGCATGCGCCCACAGTGACGTGAAGAGCAGGCCCTCCAAGAGGACACCACCACAACCACCATGGACATCGACAGATCTGAGGAGCAACAGGACGCCGGAGCCGGCAATTTTCTAGCCGCGTTGAGGGGCGGCAGAGTACAACAGCCAGCGATCCGCACGGTCGCAACTGCAAAAAAAATCGCGGGCACCCAACTTCCATCGGCAACCCGCCGCCATATACGCGTATTGCAACGCCCATCCCACCTGCTTCACTGCTAGTAGGTACAGTAGCAGTGGTCTTATACTGCTAATGTACCTACTTTCAACCCGTGGTGGGTTGAAAGTAGGTACAGTAGCAGTACAAGTGCAGCTGCCTCCGAAACGATGTTGTATAAGATACACATTATTTGTGTAGTAGTATATAGTAAGGGGGTCTGCTGCTGCATATATTATGATGTAGTATAATGTGTACATGTATATAGCATGTCGAAGTGCTGATGTCAGTCAGATGTACTTATTGAATGGATAAATGATGGCCCGTAGCTGGATTTCCTTCTGGATTTCTGTGTGGATTTCTTGATTCCCCCCCCCCCCCCCCCGCGGCACAAAGCGATATCACCCATGTGGCCCTATTCTTCGGCGATTTGGTGGCTCAACACCAAGCTATGGACTAAGAGTCGCGCGGCCGGACTGTGACGAATCTGATCCGTACCGTCAGCCCCAAAATCAGAGTCCAAATCCTACCGGCAGACGTCCGGGCGGGTGGTGACTCGCCGCCCTCCCAAATCCACCGCCGCTCACCCAGCCGGATCGAGTGGCACCAGGCTTCCCACTACCATTGGGTCCGTTCATCTTGCGACTGGCCCGCCGAGAAACGGCCGCTA
Source organism: Tetraselmis striata (assembly GCA_006384855.1). Classification (NCBI taxonomy): domain Eukaryota; kingdom Viridiplantae; phylum Chlorophyta; class Chlorodendrophyceae; order Chlorodendrales; family Chlorodendraceae; genus Tetraselmis; species Tetraselmis striata. The sequence continues at coordinate 48,374 of VCJN01003529.1, read as the reverse complement.
GCGTATTATTGCAGACCCAATGGACAGGATAGGGCACATCGATCATCGACCGCAAGGGCCGCCGCTGTTCTACCCGCCTGCTCGGAGCGCCGCACCTCGATGACATCGAGCGCCCGGTACACCAAGTGTGGCTCCGCTCCCCCTCGTTCATGGGTCTTACAGAGGCCGACATGTGGCAACACCTGGCGGAGGGCCTTCTCCCGGCGTACGACCAACCCCAACATGGCGAAGCGGCGGTAGACCAATCGGCGGAAACACGAGCAAACACTTTGGCACGCGCCGGCGTGAGAGCCTGGGCCGAGTACGAGGCCGACACAGACGCATACGACGCCATCATCTGCCCACTGACCCGCACACTATTGGCCCTCCTGGAGGTCCGCGAGGTGTGGAAGGCCCACCGCTCGGCCGACTCGGTGCGACTCGAACTCCTTGATCCCGATGCGGCGCGCCTACTACAAGATGTGTGCTGCGATGCCGTACTGGCGCTGCCGTTTGGCGACCAGACGCAGGGCCGAGCGGTGGTCTAGGTCACCGTCGAACATAGCGAAGAACGCGAGGACCCGCCAACAACCCCACACCAGGGAGTGCTGCCCCCAACCATGTCCAAGCAGTTCTTCCGATGCGCGCTGACGGCCAAAGCGATCTGCACCGGCCCCCTAGCCAAACTGGAGCTGCCGACGGTCGAGCAGCTAGCAGAGGCCATCGCAGCCACCATCAGGCAGCGTATCAACACACCCCCGGAGCTGCAGCACGCCCAGTGGCTGACGGACACCATGATGGCTGCTGGCGTCGAGATGCCGCAACACCACACCGAGCCGACACTGCTGCGCGTGGGAGACGACAATCTCTACTGCGCCATCTCCCTCGGCAAAGAGGACGAGGAGTTCGCGGACACCCTGCGCATGGCAGTGTCCCTAACTTCCCATGTCGCACTACTGCGGGCGATACGCCTCCGCACCATCGTCATCTATCTCACGGAGTCCGAGTTCGATCCCTCGGAGCTACTAGTACACCCCTTCAGCCATACGGTCAGCTAGGCAGGAGAACTCGGCGGCAACAATGGCCGCAACCAGCTCCGACGCACAGCAATGGGCTTGCGCAAGAAGGCTCGAAAGACCCCTCTAGCATCCCTCGCCCTTCGGGCCGAACGACGCCTAGTCTACACTCTCACCCTGCAGCTGACCGCCCACCACCACAGCATCATCGGCGGCACCCGCGGGACTGACAAAACGGAGCATTGGCGTAAGACAGTCTCGACAGCGTGCGGGAAGATCAAGGCCGCGCCAGCTGAGGTACCTGCAGAGGGGCGACCGGGCACCACGCCAACACCACCACCAGCCGGCCCAGCCCAATTGACACTACTAGCGACCCCAACAGCCCAGGCCGAACCGCAGCTCCACGACACTCCCCCCCTAGAATCGAGCACATGATACATAGGCGAGGAGCGGTCGCTAATGCCGTTGCAGCCATCGACCAGCGCCGAGTAGCAACGGAGCGCGCCCCGGGAACAGCCCACCCAGCCTCTGCACCTACAGCCACAGCCCCAGCGACAATCGCCATGACCGGAGTGCAGGCGGAAGACGAGGACGAGCTTGAACTGAACTACGAGGAGAACGACAGCACCATGGATGTGGACACCACGCCCAGCGCGGAGCAGCGGATGGAGGCACCAAGTCTGGCTGACATTACCCTCGACTCCCCCCAACGCTCAATAATGCAACGCACATTCCGCGAAAGCACACCTTACGGCACCTACCACAGAACGACAGGTCGAGCTCCAGCACCTCACCGCTACAATCACATGGCTGCTCGCCCAGTCCTCCCCAGCCAGTAAGCCTGCGCTCGCGGCCGATCTAGCCAGCAGACTCGCAGCGGAGTCACATCGACTGCGTAACCCAAAGCGCCATTCGATCCAGCTCGAACACCACCCCTCCCGCCAGCCCCTCCGAGTAGGCAAGGGCAAGGCAGCCGCATCTCCCAAGCACAAGAAGAAGCAGCCCATGGGTCGTAGCCGCTCAAGCGGCACCACCCGCAACCGCAGCAGGAGCAAGCCGCGCCTCTCTGGCACTCACGACTCCGACAGCGAATGGGAAACGGACGACGAAGGCGCCCAACCATCTGGCAGCTCGCATCAGTAATTGCCGCGCGATCCACCGCAGCAACAAGCATGACAGCTGACTCAAGAACACCGGCCACTACTAACCCACGTTCCCGGTGCAGCTACTAAGATATCACACAATTATGACAACGCCGCCCAAAACCGAGGATATCCCCATCGCTGATTACCACAACCCGCCACATACAACAAATACTCACTCTCGTGAAGGAGGGCATCGGTGCCCCCACTAACTAATCCTACTAGCCGGCTCAGCGATGGATAATTACTGAGCAACACATAGGTATTCCGGTCAGCCCCCTTCCCCCATCTCACATTAGTAGCTGTAGGCGGGACGCTTCGGCTGCCTAAGCTTACCTGTTGAGCTCTGAATGGGATAGGCCTGACTTAGATGGGGACAGCAGGGGGGCGCTGCTGTCCTAGCTACAACCCGCTGGAGGGAGGAGGGGCTTGGACACACAAGAGGACGGCCGGTAGCTTGAGCTGTAATTACACCTAGTGTTCCCTACCGTGGTTAGAGATAGCATGCCCTAAGAAACAACTCAGTCTGGGCCAGTGGAAGCAGCAGATTAGCAGTTGTAAACAATTTCAATTTCATTTTTTGTCGGCAGCAGCGGCGGACTACTGCGGCCGCGAGGCCGGCGGACCGCCACAGCCGGCGCGATCAGCGCCGTGACCTGCGGGATATTTTCAGCGATGGTGGCATGTGGAGGCAAAGCACCGTTAATTGCGCGGTACCGGTGCATTACCGATGGAACATGAAAGCCCTCTCGGGGATGGAGCGAATACCGCATTAGTAAATCCGTAATTACATATAGCGGTAATCGCTCGTACTGGCGGGCGCCCGTGGTTATCCGGAAAACAACACAGGTAATGACCATATGATGGAGGGAGGCGGGGCTTGGAAACGATAGTGGATGGCCGAAAGCTTGGGATGTAATTACACTATATGTGTTCCCTACTATGATTACAGATGGCATGCCCTAAGAACAGCTCGGTCTGAGCGGCACAGAGCAACATGCTAGCACGTTGTAATCAATTTCAATCGGGCAGTTGGGCTGAGTCTTGCTGGCAGATCGAATACGCGTATTATTATACATATGTAGCAACATAAAAACAAACACTGCTGCATGCGGCTATAATTATCATTTAAGGTTTTACCACATGGATCTATGTACGACTACTGCTATTTAGCACTTTGTCATTTCTGTATATACCCGTAGCATATGTAAACGGTATACTTATTGTTCTTACATATGTGGAAACTTGTTACAACTGAATCAACTTTTCGTCTTCACAAGCTGTCCTTACCCAACATCAAGGAAGAGCTCGCCCATGCGCTGACCAATCCGCATAGGGTCCGCATCATTTAAAGCGTGCACGGCGGGGGCTTTGTAGGCCACGTGGCTATGTTGTAGTTATATATGGAGTACTATTATTCCAGCAACGACGACTCAGTCAAGGAGTATTTGTGCGCGACGACGCCCGCGTGTGATGCGTGCGACAAATTGAGCGATTGTTCTCGCTTAGTGTTTGAGGCTAAACATGCAAGCTGTCATATGGCCCGCCTAACTAACTAAATAAAGGCATGGCGTGACTCTGCGAATCCAAAAACGGATGAATCACCTCAAGTAGAAACGAAATCCTCCTCGGCGCGACGTCGTGGCGGGGGATTGTCGCTAGTATAGGCGGCAAGGCGCAGCAACGAGCCCGCTCCAAGGCCGCGAAGGCATCAGCATTGGTGCCGGTTGCTTGACGTCAGGCAGGGCGAGGACTATACACGCGCGCCGCGGATTTCCGCCGCCGCCATGTGCAATGATATATAAATACTTTTGTGGAGATTATATTTAACGATGCAGCAACAACAGTGTCGCGGAACCTTGTACCTTGTATCGATATCCCGTATCACAATAATTAAAAAAGCAGCCCGTTTATTGTTGATGCATCAGCCCTTCGGGGTTCGAACGAGGCAATGGTCTAAGGGCTATGCCATACCTACGACTGCAGTTGGCGCAAGAGGTCAGGTGCTGGGGCGGCTTCGGCCGATGTACCGGGGCGAACTTTACTTTATTTTTACGTTTATTGCAGCATTTACACCGAGTTTCACCTATTGCTCGTACGGGTGCCGACGCGGCTACAAGAAACCGCGCTGTAAGGAAGCGGTCGCATTTATCAGCTCGTTTTAATGCGACACCACAACGACGTTGTTCGTTCACGACTGCGAGCGTGGGCAATCGCCATGTAAGGCCGTTGCCATCATCAGCGGCGGTGGTCTCGCCGCCTCGCGTGAAAAGCGGCGCATGAAACGCACAACGCTTTGGGGCGCGGGCACGTGGGACCCAGAGTGGTCGTGCCGTTCCGGCACTTAGGTGTGTCGGGGTCGGTTGTCGGCGGCGTCGCAGAAGACCCGCCGACTCGGTATGCTGACCGGTTCCTTGAACACTGCCATGCATGTGGCGGAGGTGAATCTGAGACTATCCAACATATGCTGGTTGAGTGCCCGCGGTGGAGGTATCACCGTCATAATATATAGTCGGGGTTGTTAGTTCCGGAGTTTAGGGATTTAATTGGTAGTCATGTTACTGTATTACGTCAACACCTGAGGACTTCACTGACTTTGGGCGGAGCCCCCCCTCCCTTCACGGCGCCCAGGATTTAACTGGGATGAATGGGAGAATTTTCCAGCTATGGCGTCGTCGTGCCCTCCCTCGCATTGCCTTTTGTTGCACATGTATCGCACTCCCGAAATGCTTTGCTCCGCGGAATGGGGCTTGCCCCGACTCGCCTTACTCGAATGGGCCGACGCCCAAACGGGTAGGGCGGACCTTTCGTGGTTAGTGCCGGGTATTTTGATGGCAGAGGGTGATCCAACCGTGTTGGTAATTCCATCACTGGCCTCTAATTAGTTTTGCAGAATGCTCGGGCTATATTTTCTCGTTGACTGTACCGGAGCGTGGCCCACCCAGGGCTCTCCGTAACTGGATCGCTGCCCGAATAACGGCGCCGTCGTCAACGCTGCAAGGGTTTCACTGGTGCCAGTCCTGTCCCTGGGGGCGCGGAAAAACAAACTCCCAGTACCTGTACCTCTGCCAAAATATAAATATTCGGGGCCCCAACCCCTGTTCAACAAAGGGGTGGGTTCATTAACAGTAGAATTTTAGGGGTGTGTACTAAATTACTGACACGCTTGTTTAAGGCCCCATCCCCACTGTTCATTAGGGGCGTGGGTTAATTATAGGGGGGTTCAATATTATAGAGGTAATGTCACTGTACTGTGAGTGCGACCACATCGCAGCGCCGCAGCGCCAGCGCTGCCGCCCGCCATCAGCACTCGTTGCCATCTCCAGACGAAGAGCCACCGCGCCATCAATCTCGACGCCGTCGGTTGCTGGCCGTCAGTAGCAGCACCGCCATCACTCCACGCCGCGTTCTCCGAAGCCTACGTGTCCACTACCTCCAAGGCTCGCTCGCTAGACAGGTGGCGCGCAGCTAGTGGAGGCTCTCGGCGCGGACGGGCCGACGGGGAGGAGGCGGAGGCAGATCGCGGCGGCCGCCGAGCTGACCGCGCATGGTCCGACCGGACCACCGGCTCGCCCCTCTGCCCGCCCGTCCCGCCCGCCTGCGGCAGCACTGGAGAACCTGAGTACTGAAGCATCTCACCAGCCACCACAGCACAGAGGCGAGTTCTGGCTCTCTAGGGGCCGGTGAGGAGGGCGGGGGGGGGGGGGGGGGGCAGTGGAGATGTGGCGCTCACCAGGCACCAGTCGCCCCGTTGGACAGCGCCCGAAAGCCGCCAGGTTATCTAGTTGCTCTAAGTAGGGGCCTGCAGGGTGGCGTCCGGAAGCAGAGGGGAAGAGGGGCCGGGGGAGGGAGAGAGGTGGGACTCTCTTTTATTAACATATAAAACCCAACCTGGGTTGGGACTCTCCTCCCAACCCCTCCCCCCACCGCCTTGCTCATCCCTTACAGCAACGCCCACCTGACGCCCACCTGATTCCCCGCAGGCTCTGCGGACAGCAGGCACATCCTGCCAGAGCCCCAGCATCTACCCCAGCGGCAGGCAGGCAGGCAGGTAGGCAGGCAGGCAGCTGACCCTGCGTGAACCGGCTCACTCAGCCAGGTAGCCACAGCAGGCAGGGGTAGCCTGCAGGCCGGCATGGCGGCCTTCGGCGGCAGCCTCTTTGGGGGCTCCACCCCCGCCTTTGGCGCCACCCCCGCCTTCGGCGCTGCCTCCACGCCCTCCCTCTTCGGCGCCGCCTCCACGCCGGCCACCTCCACTGGCGGCGGCCTCTTCGGCGCCGCGCCGACCCCCGGCGCGTCCACCCCCTTCGGCGCTGCCTCCTCGCCCTCCCTCTTCGGCGCCGCGCCGACCCCCGGCGCGTCCACCCCCTTCGGCGCTGCCTCCACGCCCTCCCTCTTCGGCGCCGCGCCGACCCCCGGCACCTCCCTCCCCTTTGGTGCCGCCTCCACGCCCTCCCTCTTCGGCGCCACCTCCACGGCCGGTGCCCCCACGGGGTCCCTCTTCGGCGGCGGCGCCACGACGCCCTCCCTCTTTGGGGCCGCGCAGGCCAGCACCCCCGGCGCCGCCACTCCCTCCATCTTCGGCGGCACCCCCGGCAGCGTCTTTGGCGGCACCCCTGGCGGCGCCTTCGGCGCCGCGCCCACGCCCGCCGCCGCCAACCCCGTGCCGGGCGGCGACCTCGCGGCGGTGCGGGAGCTGCAGGCGATCGAGGAGGCTTACCGGCAGGGCGGCCCGCAGCCCGCCTTCACCAGCTTCTTCCTCAACGTGGTGGACAACCCGGCGCTGCGCGGGCGGCCTCCCAACGTGGACTCGCACAAGTGGCGTGAGGCGCTCAAGCATGCCGGCGGAGAGAACAACCCCGACAAGCTGTGGCCTGTGCAGGTGCGGGCCCGGAGGCCCACACAGCTCGTGTGTGTGTGTGTGTGTGTGTGTTTGTGTACGCGTGCACGTTGACGTGTTGTGTCGCGGCGGGCAGGCCACGGGGTTCGGGCACCTGCTGGAGCGCCGCGCCGCGCAGGAGCAGGCCATCGCGGAGAACGAGGAGCGCCTCGCGCAGCTGCGCACCAGCACGCGCCAGATTGCGCGCAAGCACGAGCTGGACGTGCAGCAGCGCATGCAGACCATCATCCGCCGCCACCAGGTGGGGAGCCGAGCGCTGCCGGGGCTGGCTGGTGCGGGTGCTGGTGTTGGGGTTGGTGACAAAGGGGTTGGGGTAGGGTCTGATGGCTCGTGGGTTTGCGGGGTGCTAGTACGGGTTCATTGAGAGGATGCCTTTGCAATTTAGGGTTAGGTCAAAACCCTCGACCCTTGAATCCCGAGCACTGGTCTGCTCGGACCCGGATGCGGCTGATGCGCGTGTCGCCGCCGCCCTCAGGAGCTGTGCCACCGCCTGCTGCACGTCATGCGCGCGGTGGACGGCGCGGAGGGGCGCCTCGCCGCCAGCATGGGCTCAGGCTTCTCGCAGGCGCGCCGCCCCGCCACCCCTACCAGCCCTCTTGTCCATGCGGTTGCCACTTGCGCTGTCAAACCCCTCCCCGGGCTGACACCCCCGCGCCCATTCAGGGGGCGGACATGACTGAGCAGCAGCGCAAGTTGGCGGCCATCGAGGCGGCGGTGGCACCCTCCAGCGCGGCCGGGCTGCAGCGCCAGGTGCGCCCCCCTTCTTCAGCCCAGCTTGCTGAGCCTAGCTCGTCCCAGCTGTCCTACTGAACCACAGTCAGCAATGCAGCCGCCGAGCAACAGGCGCAATGGGCTCCGACCTCACGCGATCCTGCGGGCATCGAGTCTCAGACCATCATGCATCATACCCCCAATCCCGTCTCCCTAATCCCGTCTCCCTTTTCTACACCGTGCAGGTTGAGGCTCTGGCCTCGGCAGCGCGCCTGCGGGCGGGCGGCGGTTACCGCGACCCCGCCAAGCTCAAGGTCCCCCCCCCCCCCCCCCCTCCTTCCCTTCCCATCCCTTCCCCTTGGCCCCCTTCACTGCTCGATGGCACGCACCATGTTCCCGCGACACAGCACCAAACCTCGGCCAGCTGCGCGCACTCTGTCCCCAAGCCTGACCGCAGCTCATCGCTATAGCCCGCTCAGGCCCGCTGGAATAGCCGACTGTCGATGCAGTACCCCTGACATAGCTGAGCAAGGCGATTCAATATGATTTCTAGCCCAATTGCGAGTAGGCGAATCTGCCATACTAACTCACTCCATTCCTAGCTCCGGGACATGCGGAATGCGCCCTGGCCGCACCCGTTTGGCCGGCAATGGCGGCGACGGTGTGTTTGACGATATTGTGCGTTTAGGGTTCAGTTAACTCCCTCCTCTCCGCTGGGCTGCAGGGAGGCGCCAGCGAGGAGAGCATGCGGCAGATGTTCAACCTGCTGCAGCAGCACGTGGTCATGGTGCAGAAGCTGCAGGAGATCATCGCGCGGGACGAGCGCGACATGGACATCCTGGCGGCGGCCGAGGCGCAGGCGGGGCGCGGCCAGCTGGCGGGCGGCAAGCGGTGAACCTGTGCTGGCGCTTAGCTGAAGCAGGCACCGAGCTTTTTATGCCTTCCTGCTCCCCGCATTGGCCCGCTGCCGGTTCGGATGTGTAAGCGAACATCCGCCAGTGGACAGCAGCCCCTCGGCCCTGGCGGAATTATCGGATATTGTCTTTGGCGGTCAACCTCTTCATGGCAGATCCCCCCCCCCCACACCCCTTCCAAGGGGAAAAAACGCCATCCATCCAGTGTCCTCTACGATGATTAATTGAGTAGACACCACAAGGGCCCGCTGTAATGTCAGCGTGTTTTCCTGAGAGGCGCTGGGCGGTCGGCAGTATTAATGCGGCAACAAGATGGTGCATTTCGCGCACACAGTGACTGTCTTAGTAGAATAACGTTGTAGAATACCGCAGCACGAATAACGCGCGGTCGTTTCCGTGTTATATGCAGCATGACCAACAGACGACTCGCAAGGATTAGAGCTGCATGGGACATGAGGACTTCCTTGGGCCCAGTTCCCAATTTTCCTCCCTCTGCTCGGTTTCCATCCGAGGCTAAGTGACTGATGCAGATGGCGCACTCCGCTCGCTGGTGTACCATGTGGACGCATTCCGATATTCAACGGAGGCCGAAATGGACGCCAGTGACTGCAATCATTGGCAACGTTGCGCGAGATGGAGCATAAGCTGCTTACCCCACTGGGATGCGGTGACGCCCTCCAACCATCTACAGCTTCATGCAAGCTTCCTTCCCCCCCTTCCTCTCTCTCTGTCAGCCAAAGTGCCAGATTCGTCGCTGGCACTTGTATCTGGCATGTGGCAGCTTGAGTATTTACATGGCCACCTTCCCCGGGTTCAACATATGACTAGTGTACATCCGGTGTTGCAGTCAGTAGCATGTGTCCGGTCGTAGCTATCAATACATATGTGATATTGATACGAGGTATCTAGCTAGGGGAGAGGTAGGCGGTGTGGCAGGCGGATGTACCGCTGCTTGGCTGGAGGCACCGGGTGATATGACTTCAGTTGCCGGAATTGATCGTGATCTCCGATGTCAGCGAGCCCATCTTGGGGCCGACGGCGGTCACCGTCGAGAAGCGAGAGTCGCCGCGCGGAGTGGTTGCCGCTGCGGTGTCCGCCACAATCCCGCGTGCAAGGCTCGCGGGGCACTCGGCGGCACTGCTGATGGCATCCAGCCAGGATCCCTGGGCCACGGCGGGGTAGTTGTCCGCGGAGGGGCGAGGCGCTCCCCGGAGATAGGCAATGCCAGCGTCCAAGGCACGGCGCAGGATCCAGGAGGTCTCCTGGGAAGCGCCTCCCTGCGCAGCTGCGTGCGCCAGACCGCTGCACATGGCGGCCTTCACCTCCTCCGAAGGGCCGGAGGCCGCCATCACCGTGTCCATGGCCGCCGCATACACAGCCACGCCAAGCTCCGGGTAGCCGTAGTCGTACGCTCCGCTGGCGCGCGCCGCGCTGGTCTGCAAGAAGTCGGCGGCGGCAGCCGGGGAGCTGAAGAGGACCTCGGGGGTGGAGGGCTCGGGGGCGTCGTCAGCCGAGGCAAGCGTCTCGATGGAGTGGATGCGCAGCTCGAAGGGGCCCTCCTGGAATAGCACGTACAGCGCAATGCTGCGCACGGCGGACGGGTCCAGCTCGCAGTCGCCCTGGCACCTGCAACGAGCGCCCACAGGAAAGGCACCACCAGGTAAGGCACCACCATCCCTCGTTCGTATGAGTTTCCTGGTCGATCCCACCATCAGACCCGGGAACTTATGCTGACTCGGGCGCTCAGTGGTAGAGCGAGTGACAACGAGTATGTAAGTCGGCGGCTCGAGACCGGCCGGGCCGTGAGAGCTTAGTCGTCACTGCATATTCGTACCGGTACTGTCTCATCTCGTAACAAAGACGCAGTGATTCAGTACCGGGCTACGTCGCGAATTGAATGAGGACCTGAAAAATGGGCCAACGTGCGGATAGGCGGGCTGGTCCCAGCTCGCCTAGGCCGTCTGTCCGGATTACGAGTACCTGTACCCGTAATACCGGCAAAACCTTTAATCCCCGTTTGTATGAGTTCCATGGTCGGTCCGACCATCAGACCCGGGAACTTATGCTGACTAGGGCGCTCAGTGGTAGAGCGAGTGACTACGAGTATGTCAGTCGGCGGCTCGAGACCGGCCGGGCCGTGAGAGCTTAGTCGTCACTGCCTATTCGTACCGGTACTGTCTCATCTCGTAACAAAGACGCAGTGATTCGGTACCGGGGTACGTCGCGAATTGAATGAGGACCTGAAAAATGGGCCAACGCGCGGATAGGCGGGCTGGTCCCAGTTCGCCTAGGCCGTCTGTCCGGATTACGAGTACCTGTACCCGTAATACCGGCAAAACCTTTACAAGGTACATCCCTTGTCCGCTCGGTAGAGCGGTCGTCTCGTGTGCGAGAGGTACCGGGTTCGATTCCTGGCCGATGTATTTCGGCAATATCGGCCCGGCGTGTCCCGGGTTTCCTCGGTTGATGCATTAGCCCTTCGGGGTTCGAATGAGGCAATGGTCTATGGGCTATGCCAGACCTACGACTGCAGTTGGCGCACGAGGTCAAGTGCTGGGGCGGCTTCGGCCGATGTCCCGGGGCGAACTTTACTTTTACTTTTACCACCAGGTAAGCAACCACGCCCGCCCGCACTTGCTAGATATTTATATCAATTAAAAACTCCGCCTGATTTTACGACGAATGTTTCTTGAATCCCTGCACACTGCATACTTCTCTACAGTAGTTGTACATACCACGCCTGATCGTGTTGCCCCGTCCCGCCGTGTTGGCTCACCTGAGGCCGCGCCACTGCGCCCGGGTGAACGACTCCATCGGAACGAAAATCGTCTGCACAGCGCCAGGAGGGCCCGGCTGCAGCGCGAAAGTGGCACCGTGCGACCAGAAGGAGTCGGCGACGTCGAGGCTGATGTCCAGGGCCAGGGGGGCGCTGCCCTCGGGCAGCGCATCCAGCGTGATGAGGAACCCAGCGGCAGCGCTCAGGTCATGCGACAGCCCCCGCTTGGAGATGCTCGAGAAACCGCCGCCGTCGAGCACGATGTCGCCGGAAAACACGAGCACGTCGCCGTCGGTATCCATCATGCCCGAGGACAGCCCCCCCATTACGCCATCGACCTGTTGGCGGGCCGCCGGGCGCGATCCTGGTTAGGGATTGTCCAGCTGGCGAGACGAGACGGCAAGGCGTGCTTGCTGCGTTGAAAAACTATCCGTACTTGTAGCGTTACTGTACGATATGATTGCAAAATTGCGGAGGTTTGCAGCCTTCTTTTGAACCGGGCGGGGGGAGGGGGGTACTCACCACGGTGGACCAACCGTCCCAGCCTTCACCGCCGCCACCGTAGACAGTCTGCGCCACGGCCGACGGTAAAACACTGGCGCAGCAGAGGGCCAGCGCCAGGAGCGTGGGTGCGAGGCGACGGACTGCCATGCTTGTTGATGGCGAGAGGTGGTAAAGCGTCGCGCAACGAACAAGTCTGAGCAGTCGCGGAGGGTCACGGTCCTCAGCAAGTGAGTTTCCGATAGGGATACAAGGCCAGAGTCTTGGGGCACGTGAGACTCTTGCTGGATCTCTCAGCGTTATTAGAGATCTGTCACTCGTGGTCAGATGCCTGTCGGGCCAGTGAAGTATTAATGAGAGGCTTGAGACACCGTCGTGCGTGAAATTCGCAATTCTGCAGGTTTGAGGTGCCAGCACACCGTTGCGACTGCTTGCTTCGATCCTACCGATGCTGGTCGTCGCTACTATCATCGGTGGTCCCGCGGTGGTGGCGGTTCGGCACTGGGGACTACTATCATCGGTACTGGGGCGGACTTACCTGCACGCAGTACTATAAGGTTGCCTTTTCGGGTTGTTTCCTGATCGCCTTTTGCAGCTAGCTCACTTAACTCGATTTACTATGTAAGATTGCGACTGTTTTTCGGGATATATACAGTAGCAGACAGGTAGTGCATGTGCTGCGTCGTCGCCGTGGGCTGCTGGGCTCCCAGTTCCCATGAGGTTCGCGATAGTTTCGAGGAAAGCAGTTCTCAGACGACATCATTACGATAATGAGGAAGAACAAAGCGATAATTTATAAGTTGTTAATTTAATTAACACCTCGGCGCGACTGTTGTTCCACCTTGAAAAAATCGCAAAATCTGCGGGTGGAGTTCCCGCGGGCTTGGCATCGAACAGACGCGGCAGCTGGCCGCGCCCGTCGCGTGGCAGTCGACGACGTGGGCAGGCGAGGTCCGTTCAGCAAAATTTAAACCAAATTATGTACATCGTATATACTACAGAGTCGCAACATGATATCTAACATATCATATTTAGTGACTCTTCTCGTGTATGTAGTCGCTATATACAATGCCAGTCGATTTTGGGGGCGCGCCGCCTCTCGGCACAGAGCAACCAAGTGGCACGCAATTGCTGCGCGGACAACATATCTCCCCCTTGACTTGCTCCGTCGCGCGGCCCACCTTGAGTCAAACTGCCGCTCGGCGCAACCCAGCGAACTGCACACCTCGCCTCCAGACTGCACCGACAGACCTCATACGCGTGTGGGTGCCTCTGTGGTGGCCATCCCTCACCTGGCGCACAGCCGATCCAGGTCGCCGACCCGGCCCACCTGCGCCGCCCTGTTATTCTTGCCCGTCCTTGCCTCACTCCATCCTGTGCCTGTCGTCGCCGTTCCTGCCTGCCGCCTTCCTCCTACTTGTATCCCGGCAGTCGGGCTGCCATCGACTCAGTGCGCACAGGGCTCGTCTGCTTGCCTGAAGAGTGCCCCCTCTCGCACGCCGCAGCCCCCTCCTGTCCTTCGTCGCCAGCCGGCCGCCGATCATGAGCGACGCGGACCAGCAGGACGCGTCGGCGACGCTGCTCGCGGCGGCCAGCGGCGTGGTGCTCGCGGCGTCGGTCATCCTGCTCTTCTACCGCCTGCGCCGCGACCGAGGGGGCGAACAGCAGGCCGTCGGCGCCAGCGTACCGGCAGTAGCAGGCAGCAGCGGCGGCGGCGGCAAGGAGAACAGCGGCGCGGACAGCGTGCTGGTTTTGTACGGAACGCAGACAGGCACCGCGGAGCGCTTTGCCAAGAGCGTGAGCGCCGAGCTCAGCTCGCGATTCGGGGACAAGGCCCACGTGCACCTCGCCGACGTCGAGAACTTTGACTTCAAGACGGAGGCTCCCAAGGTAAGTATCCCACTGCCATGCCCAGACCGGGCAAATACGAGGGGCGCGTAACAGATGGACGAATCTACCATGGCCTTTTGGTTGTGCTTAGTTTTATTGCTTTTTGCGTGCCCCACAGGCGGACATCCTGCTGCTTCTGTTTGCCACCTACGGAGACGGGGAGCCGACCGACACAGCTCTGGACTTCGTAGAGTGGCTCAAGGCGGAGGTGGGATGCCGCTCCTGTCTCTCCTCCCCCCCCCCCCCCCGGCCCCCCCTCGCGCCATCCCATGCCGCCAACCAGCACCAGCGCCCCCTCCCACCATGTAACCGCGAGGCTCACAAGCGACGTCGACTTGTATCTTAGGAGGAGGCAGACAGCGAGCCGCTCCTCGGCAAGGCCTACTGTGTGTTTGGCCTTGGGAACCGACAGTACGAGCACTTCAACGCCACCGGCAAGCAGGTGGGCGCCTTCCCTCCCCCCCCCCCCCCCCCCCCCCCCCCCCCCCCCCCCCCCTACCGCATGCATGCCCTCCTCCCAGTCCTGCTACAGGTGCTGGCGCGACGACTGCGAGCACTTCGAAAAAGCCCTGCCTTTCTAAGCCTCAAAGTGGGCGAAACTAAGAGAAAATATATCTTCCTCCAGGTTGCATGCAGCCCCAGTTTCATGCCCACATGACACCGGGTAGCACAGCTGCGTCGGCATGCGTCGGTAGGTGGTTGACCAGGCCGCAGGGAGATGGTGGTGGGGGGAAGGGGGGGGGGGTGCGACCGCTTGGCTCCATGGCTGATGTGCGCCGCGGTGCCCTCGCGCAGCTGGACAAGTCGCTGGCCAAGCTGGGCGCCGACCGGCTGGCCCCGCTGGGCCTCGGCGACGACGACGACTGCATCGAGGAGGACCTCGAGAAGTGGAGCGCAGCGCTGTGGGCCGCGCTCAGCCGGCGGCTGGGCGGCGGGGGCGACGGCGGCGCCGGGCGCCCGCGCGGGCCGCTGGCGTACGAGGCGGACGTGGTGGACGCGGGCGCGGGGGCCGCGCTGCTGGACCTGCACGCCGGCGGGAAGGTGTCCCGGGGGCGCGTGGCCGAGGTGCGCCGCCCGCCCACACGGACGCGACCTCACCCAATGACTCTGCCGCAGCAGTAGCGCCAAGAGCGCAACATCGACTCCCTGGCAGAGGCGCAGGACTGCGGCGCAGCTGCAAGCTTCCCCGCCCCATGTCTAGTCAGCAGAGGAGTCTCGGCAAGGTTGAGAACACATTCGTCCTCATGAATACTCAATACTTAAGTACAAGAAGTAACCATTGACCTCTCATCACGCTACGTCATCAACAGGATGCTGATCACTAAATTTCCTTTGAATACTGAATACCGAGGTGCCCTTTTGAGCTTTGGGGCGTTTGAGACCGTTCCACACCAAACACTCGTTACTTTGTTGAGGGTGTGAGGTGCAGATTGAGGCGGCCACATGCGACACGCACATGGGTGTTTTCGGTGTGAGATGTCCGCGGAGGTTTGAACATGCGAACGATACATGCATGCCTCCCCTGCGGTGCGTTGGGCGGGAAGGGGATGAGCTTCGTGGGGGGGGGGGGGGGGGGGTGCGGGGGACACACACACAGAGGCCGAGGCCGCCGCCATGGGGGTTCACTCTGTCGTTGTTGTGTAGGTGCGCGAGCTGCACTCCGCCGCCAGCGAGCGCAGCTGTGTGCACGTGGAGGTGGACCTGGCGGGCTGCGCCGGGAGCTACGCGCCGGGCGACCACGTGGGCGTGCACCCAGAGAACCCGGCGGCCGCAGTGGAGCTGGCGGCGCTGCTGCTGGGGCAGCCCCCGGACGCGGTGGTGCGGCTGGCGCTGCCGGCGGGCGAGGCGGGCGAGCTGCTGCCCGCGCCGCCGCCCAGCCCCGCCACGCTGGCGCAGCTGCTCGCCCACCACGCCGACCTGCTCGGCCCGCCCAGCCGGCCCGCGCTCGCCGCCCTTGCCGCGGCGGCGACGGACCCCGCGGAGGCCGCGCGGCTGCGCGCGATGGCGGCGCCGGAGGGGCGCGCAGAGTACGGAAGGTACGTGGTCGCGGCGCAGCGCAGCCTGCTGGATGTCATGGAGGCCTTCCCGTCCGCCAGGCCCGGCATCGGCGTGTTCTTCGGCTCCATCGCCCCGCGCCTGCAGGTACCGAGCCCCTGCCTCCAAGCCCCGAGCTGCACTCGCCCGCGACTAATGCACTGTGCCCCCCCACTTCCTTGCATTGACGCGCCTCTTTCTGTCCCGGATCCCCAACCCCCTCCGCATGCAGCCCCGCTACTACTCCATCTCGTCCGCGCCCACCGCCGCCAACACTCTCACCATCACCGCCGCGGTTGTGGACGAGGCGACCCCCACCGGCAAGCGCCACAAGGGCGTCGCGTCCAACTGGCTGGCGGCGATGGCGCCGGGCGCGCCGCTCCCCCTGCACCTGCGCAGCTCCACCTTCAAGCTGCCGCGGCGCCACGAGACGCCCATCGTGATGGTGGGCCCCGGCACCGGCGTCGCCCCCTTCCGCGGCTTTCTGCAGGCGCGCGCCGCCGCGGCCGCCGCCGGCACGCCCCTCGGCCCCGCGCTCCTGTTCTTCGGCTGCCGCGACGCCGGAAAAGACTACATCTACCGCGCGGAGCTGGAGGCGTTCCGCGCCAGCGGGGCGCTCACAGAGCTGCACGTCGCCTTTTCGCGCGCCGACCCCAAGCGGAAGGACTACGTGCAGCACCACCTGCTCGCCCGCGCGGCCTCCGTGTGGCCGCTGCTGCGCGGCGACGCCGGCGGCGTGCTGTACGTGTGCGGCGACGCCAAGCGCATGGCCAAGGACGTGCACGCCGCGGTGGTCCAGATCGCCGCGCAGGTGGACGGCCTGTCCCCCGAGGCCGCGGCCGCGGCGGTGCAGCGCCTGTCGGACACCAACCGCTACAACCGCGACGTCTGGTGACGCCTGCCGGGAAGGGCGCGCCCCGCAAACATGGATGCTACGTCCCGCCCTCCCCCCGCGCTGCACGCTGGTGGCGGTCCTCGCCGCCCGCTGACGCCGCCTACTGTAAACACAGAGCTCCAGTTGCCTATTGCGAGAGTGCGGGATCCCCACCTCGCGGCAGAAGCTGCCACTCGGGCTATGAATGTAGCCAGCTGCATTGACAAGGGGTGGGCAGTGGGCTGCTGCAGTCGCGGCATATGCCACCCCAGTATGCGCCGGCAACAGCCCCCGCTTCCAGCTCAGCGTGCAGGGCATCGTCAGCCCATCGGTAGTGTTGTTAAAAACCTATGCTAAATAAAAACATCCCGCATGCAATACTGGCACAGCCCTCTAGAAATCTACTCCGTAACGGATGGAGGAATACATGGACCCCCCCCCCCTCCCTCCCCCCTGAAAGCATGCATACACGCAATTACAGGTACCCAGGAACTACGCCGAAATCTCCTGCTGTCAAGACCCTGGTCAGACTGATGAAGTATGTTACAATACCCCTCTCCACTATAGTACGCGGAGCTGCTGCTGCCCCTACTGCTGCACCCAGGGCAGATCCTGCAGCTGTCGCTAAAGCCGGGCAAGGATAACACCGTCCCTCGCCAGCTGCGCCTGCTAGGTCGATACACACGAGCCCCCCCCCCCCCCCCCCCCCCCAAACCCGATCAACGTAGATGCACCGGTCCGGCCGCGCTCATACAGCTGCATGCCAATGCCACAGCAGCAATGCCTGGAGCAAGCCGCGAAGGACACGTGCATGCGTACCAGCGGGCAGATGGGCCGGAACAAAGCTTCAAACAGAGGAATTAACCACATACACTACGCGCACTGTACAGATCCATGAACAATCCAAATGGGGCCAGTAGGCCCGTGATGCTTCAGTATGGTTTGCAGCCGCCGCCAGCTGCTCAGGTGTTGGCCTTGCAGCTCCAGCCTGACCGCAGGGCGTCGATGGCCTGCTTGATCTTGCACGGGGGTCGCGGCAAACCGGCGAGCGCTACGTTGTCCATGTCCAGAGAGATGTCCTCCACGGTGACGCTCCCCAGGGGCGGCGGCCTGTCCTTCCCAGAAACGTGGCAGCGGCCAGGCCGCACGTTCTTGCCGCCACAGCTGCGCTCGGCGGCAAAGAACGCCACCATGGAGGGCATGTGGAGCCGGTTGCCAGAGAACGAGGGCGAGGAGCAGGAGGAGCCGGAGGCAGCGGAGCGGATGGATGAATTGGTGGAGGTGGTCGATGGCGGCCCCTCGGTGGCGGCGGCCTCGGCGGGCTGCTCGCTTGGCCGGCCGGACGTGCTGGGCGGCGCAGCCTCGCTCGAGTCCATGGTCTGGATGGATACCGCGGAGCTCCGTGGACAGTCGCCTCCCACGTGCTCGGCCGAGCTGGGCGGCACATCCTCACTCGAGGCGATGGTCCGGATGGATGTTGTGGACTTTGGTGGCCGGCCGTCGTTCATGTGCTCGGCAGACCTCCGCGGCCGGTCGTCATCCGGCTGCTCGGCAGGCGCAGCGGCCGTGAACGTGGCAAAGGGCGAGATGATGGAGGGCGCGCGCCCCGCCGGCGTTGCAGCAGGGGGCGCCGCGGTCGGTGCCCCGCCAGCGGCGTCCGCAAAGGGCGAGGCCATGGAGGGCGGCCGCGCCAGCAGGCCGCCCGCGCCCGCCTGCCCTTCCAACGCCGACGGCGTCGGTGGGGGGCTGGGCGCCGACCCCTCCGCCAACGAGCCCGTCACCGCAGAGGGAGCACGGTAGAGGCCGTACAGCTTGGGCTGCTCCGCAGACGACGTAGCAGGCGCCGGTGGCCCGGCAAAGGGCGATGCCCTGTCTTGCTTTGCGGCCGGGCGGGGTGACCCGCTGGACGTCGGTCGGTCGCCGTACACCGTGTGCTCGAAGGCCGAGACGTCGAGCTCCGACTCCATGGAAAGGTCGTGCTCCATGTGCTCCTGCAGCGCAGCACTCAGGGTTCAGATGGATGAAAGCCTGACAAAAGACAGAGTGATGCGTTGCGCCGGCGGGCACGCTGGCAAGCAGCGGGGGGCTGCCTGCTCTCGATGGCCCGCAGAGGCGCGCACCTTTCGGTACGTTTCCATCAGCGACTCCGCACCGTGCACCTCAGCATGCTGGTTGAACTTTGCGTCCAGTATCTCCACGATGTCGTGGAAGGTGGGCCGCCGCGCGGGGTCGTGGGACATGCAGAGCATGCTCATCTCTGCCAACACCGGGTCCGAGTCTGGATGCGTGGGCATCGGGAGCATGCGGCCCTGCAGGCGCGGCGTGTCACACTAGTCAGCGCCGTCTGCACCACACACACTGCATCGAGAGGAACAAAAACAGGATGTAATACCATCAGTGCGCAATGAACGTATTCCAACTTTTAAATGCCATGCAGAAAAGCGAAATGCACCGCACCGACCACAGAATCTCGCCATCATACCCTCACATCAATTCACGTGATTTGATGCATACATGTAGAAGGAATGGCAAATTCGCAAGTGCTTAACAAGCGGCAGCACATTAGCCCCGAGGTAGGCAAGGTCAGGCAGCATTTACGCCCGTGACCTGAGAGCAACCCAAAGCATGCAGTCAGCCCCGGGCACCGCGGGGAGGGGCGCTTGCCTGGAAGCCCACAGCCCCCACCACCTGCATGGGGTGCATGTCCTCCCAGGGTGCTCGGCCCGTGATGACCTCCCACAGGACGACGCCGTAGCTGTATACGTCTGCCGCTTCCCCGTACTTCTCGCTCCTCAGCACCTCGGGCGCCATCCACTGCGCGCCAGGGGCACCACACACAGCGCGTCAGCCCGGCCTCGCAGTGCAGACGAGCGCAGGGGGGGGGGGGGGGGAGGGGGGGGATGATTAGGGTCTTTGAAGTTCAGGGCCGCTTGGTGTGGTTTTTCCCTACCTGCGGCGTGCCACCCGCGGACGCGGCACTCGACATGAACCTGCACAGAAAGCACGAGGGGGGGGGGGGGGGGGGGGGGTTATCGACTGGTGTATCCATGTAGGCGCAGGTTGCCAGTAGGTGGATGCTGACTGAATTGATGGCAGTCGCTAGGAGATAGGGCGTGTGGGTGGGTGTGAAGAGCGGCTGCGGCGGCCTCACGTGTTGGTGCGGATCTGGGACAGCCCAAAGTCGCCGAGCTTGACCTTCCACGAGTTGTCCACCAGGATGTTGGCGCTCTTCAGGTCCAGGTGAAGGATGGGCGGCTGGCGGCTGTGCAGATACGCCTACGACATCGGGAAAGGGAGGGGGGGGGGGGGGGTGTCAGGGAGGCTGATGCGGGTGGAGGTCAAAAGCATGTGGGAACCCTGGCAGGGTGCAGCAAGTAACCAGCGTCCGGGGGCAGGGGCAGGCTTGCGCACCATGCCCCTGGCAACGCTCAGCGCCACGGACTTCTGCAGCTTCTGGTCCAGCGGCGCCTTCTCCTTGCGCTTGCCCATGATGTGGAACAGGCTGCCGCGCTGCATGTACTCCGTGACAATTGACAGCGTGGGCTGGATGGTGTAGCCCATGAAGAGGAGGAGGTTGGGGTGCCGCAGGTGCGCAAACAGCTTGACCTCCTTGCAGAACTCCTCCTGGTTGGCCTGAGACAGCAGGCGCTTGACCGCCACCCGCGTCCCCTCGTACAGGCCCA
Source organism: Tetraselmis striata (assembly GCA_006384855.1). Lineage (NCBI taxonomy): Eukaryota > Viridiplantae > Chlorophyta > Chlorodendrophyceae > Chlorodendrales > Chlorodendraceae > Tetraselmis > Tetraselmis striata. The sequence goes on along the minus strand of VCJN01003529.1, from coordinate 27,954 downwards.
GAAACACCTGCATGGCATCACCAGCACACACACACCGCAACAATCAGTTTGATTAGCGGGTCACAAAGTATATTGAGGTGTTTTGACCTACACCCAGTTGGCGCTCGGTGCCATATTTGCGTTTTATCCTGATCGATGTACAGACTAATACAGACGTTTTCGGTTCTGTGCAAGGGAATCAAACAATGGGCCAAGTCTATGACAACGCTAGGTCGATAAATGATCGTATCTATATACAGAATCTCTAAATCGCTAAACCGTGACTCTGCCACCAGTACTTTACTGCACTTTTGCGCATGTACTTTACGCAGTAGGGTATCGCCGCAAATCAGACTTTCAAGACTCAACATCGAAAGTAGCATCATGCCATTGCTGTGGACTTCGTAGATAATGCACAACGCGGTCATAGCATGCCACGCACGGGGGCAGGCAGCAAGTGGGGCGTACCTCCGCAAAGCCGCCCACGGCCAGCCTGCGGCTGAGGAAGACCTTGGAGGCGTCCAGCATCCACTCGCAGTTGCCGTCGATGCATTTCTCCTTGGAGTAGGGCACCATGCAGTGCTCCTCCGCGCCACCCTCCTCGTCCTCCATGATCTCGTCGTTCGCTATCTCACTCAAATACATCTTGGGAAGAGGAGGAGGCAAGCTGACACTCAGCAGTGACCCAGGAGGGGATGGGGGCGGGCCTGGAGGGTAGGTGTGTGCGGTGGGGGGCCGGGGGCCGAGGCGGGGGGGAGGGGGGATGGCGAGGGCGCCACCCACCTGGTGCGGCCGCTTGTTGAATGGCGTTCCATCCGGCCCCTTGTGCGTGTGCGCAGCCTGCGGGGGCCTCTCGATCGCGCCCGCCTTCTGCTGCTTGCGCTTGGCCTCCAGCAGCGTCGCGGTGTCGTAGCTAGCGGTGAAGGACTGCGTGACCGTCATGTTCACTGTTGTCTGCCCGCTCTCGGTGCGCCCCAGCAGTGAGCAGCTGATTTCCGGCTGCGACACCTGCACTATCTGCGTCGGCTTCGCCGGCAGTGCGTCCATGGTGTCGTGGATGAGGTCCGCGCCCAGACGGGCCGCGTTTGGACCAGCCTGGTAGACAGCCAAGCCAGCGCGGAGGCTCAGCTTGCCATTTCCTGTACCCAGGTACCCCATCTTCTCCTAGGCGACCTCGACTACTCCCGGCCGCGCGTCAGGTACTTCGCAGGGGCACAGACGGGCACGCACCAGTGGAAGCGACTCCTTGTGACCGATAGGGAACTCGGCTTGAAGTCCTTTGTGAAGTATCATCTGTAGTGGCGGGGGCGGCAGCGCCAGCACTGTCACACACTGCTCGGCTGAGTAGCGATTATGCTCGGTCGCCACATCCACGCACGCTGTACATTAAGGCTATACACCGTGAGGGCGGCGAGTGTTATTCCCAACGCGCGCCTCTAGTAATACCTCCACCGTTATCCTAATTATCCAGGCGAACAGGCGCAGGGGAAGAGGATAGTGGCTTCGAAAAGGGGAAAAGCGCGAGATCGGACGCGAGGGGCTGGAGACCGGGTTGAGGGCACGGGGGTTTGGGGCGCACCGCGGCCGTCTCGTTGCTCAGACCGGCCCCGACCGGCTCTGATACTCCGCCGGCCACCTGTCCCCCGCTGTCCGGCGCGGCCGGGCTCAGCGCCGGCTTCTTCAACGGTAGAATATCCTCCACGGAGGGGCCGTTGCGCCCACCGGGCTCCATGCTTTCGCTGCGGAAGCGGCGGTGGCTGCCAGGCTGCTGCATCCTCTGGGCGCCTAACTGCCACGCGCGGGGTGGAGGCGGTGGCGCCGTGGGCCGAGGCAGGCAGGACGAAAGTGCCGCCGCTGTCTCGGGGCGCTTCCCTTCCGCCGACTTCTAGCAGGTTGTACCAGGAGGAATAGAACTCCTGGTAGTCACGGTACGACTACCAGCTACCAGTACTGTACGGTGTGGTATGTACGACGTCACAAGCCGTCATCGTCATAGCGCAATAAAGGTCCCGGCTCTGCCGCGAGAATGACCCGGAAGATTATTCGAGAATATGCACCCGCGCGTATACGTACGGGTGACGCGGCAGAGCTGGTGGCGCTGAAGCGGCGGCAGCCGGCAGAAGGCAGCGCGACAGGCGGCTCAGATTGCGTGGACGATCAGCCCGCAATCGTTTCGACGACTGACGAGCAAGAGCAAAAGTACGGGCTCGCTTCTCCGTGAGGAGTCCTGCCTTTGTCGCAGAGTTGCCGCCGTGGGAATGGTAGCGCTAGTAGTCGGTGCGTAGTCGGCCGCCGCCGCCTGCTCCGCCTCTCGCGCCGAGTGGGGCTGAGCGCTAGTACGAGTCCGGGTGCCACTGCCTGTACTTTTTAACAGTAGTTATCGATGTACCTGCTGATGCTGATGGGACGCAGCATACTAACTCGAATAGCGACCTACCTTGCCTGCATATAAGCCAAACCCATTATTACTACAATGCTGATACTGGGACCTGCACACCTGCGCGGCTGCGCACCACCCTGCAATATAGTAGACTGTGCGTCTGCCTTACGAGGATTGCCACGTCAGCGTGAAATGAGGCGTCAATCCGATATACAGTATTTCAAAGGGGATGGGGGCTATCTGGTTTGCCGAAAAGGCGATTTGGCTGAGATTGCAGTGTTTTCTAAGGCAGGAACATAATGTCGGCACCCCTCCAAAACAGAAAGCACGATGTTAGGGAGGGAGGGACGCGGCCCAGCACATGGTAGGGCGCGTAGATGGAAGAGGGGGACAGCAGATAGCCCGCTAGTTTTTACAAGAATTCTACCTCGCGCAGCTTGGATCGACCGTGCTCGTGTACGGCAGTTTCTTCCGGTGCAGATTTTGGGTGTTGAAGCATACGTAGACTACCGTGCTTTTTAGTACAAGGCATAGCTGCAAGCATTGCGTGCCACATTTGTAACGCGTACCCAGGCGAACGCGCGCAGCTGTCGCCATGCGGAAAAAGAAACCCCAACTACTGGTAAGAAACATTTAAAGCAGGGGAGGGCGTTGTGTGGTTTGCCGAGCTTAATCTTGGGGTACGACGCAGAAGGGCGCCGGCCGGCTCGAGGGACAGACAAGACGGGGCGGTTTAAAATCCGGGGCCGGGCACCGGGCCTGACGAAGGGGGAGCGAGAAGGCGACCACTGGCCACTAAGGAGGACCGACGCCAGTGCGCACGCCGAGCGAGACAGCCCGGCGCGAAGAGGTCCGGGGAGGGCGGGAAGACAAGCACCTAATCGGATGCCATTACCGAGAGGCGTTGGTGGTTTTAGGATTCAGGATTTAGGGTTTTTAGGTTTTAGTTTTAGGGTTTGGATCCCTAAATCCTAAACCCTAAATATTGGGCGTTTCCTCGCCAGGGGCCCATCAGTCATGATATTGTTGTGTCAGTGGCTCTTGTACACCTTATGGACAACGACAAAGCACGCGCCATGTTTTCGGACAGGGCACTTGGTATTTGCGTGGAAGCAATGCACGACTTCTACGAGTTTCCATTGCAACTTCAGGATGATGAACTTATTCAAAATTGATCCGAGTGGAGACGTCCATCCTGTTGGTGACGCTGAAGCAAGCACACTGGTATCTTACACCCACGCATTGACTATGTATGATAAGAAAAAGCACACGACGCACATGCTCACGCTTGGAGACGCCCTTCGAAAGCTCGTGGATATCAGGGCAATCACTATGCTTATCGATACAACCCTCAGGGAGTCAATGGAGTATTGGGCCAACAACGGTGGGATCTCAGACCCTGGCGAGTCTGTTGTGGATGGCTCGAAATACAACAATGTGGTAGAGACGCGCAAGGCGACAAGACTGACCGAAAAGAACGTCAAGGCCTTCGGCTCCAGCAGTACATAGCGCAACAATGTAGGTATATAACAGCAGGTGTCGACACCAGCTGCCCGCGGTCTCTGCGCCACATAAGTGATCGACCACGGGCAATCCTGGTGGTCCAGCACTGAGAAGCCGATGTACGGCACTTTGCGTGCCGCCCGCGGCGGAAACAACGGCCACCACCGTACCCATCAAATCTTATAAACCATCCTCGTCCGCTAAATTGGACCACTCTCTTAGTTTTGCGCTGGCCTCCCGCCCGCACAAGACTAACTCGCGGTTTCGGACCGTGCAAAGTGCTCAGCCCCCCGGAAACGGTACTAAACCTTCCGCCCTCCGCTCTCGCTCTACTGCTATATGACCCGCTCAAACCGAGGCTCTTTTCTTTCTTCTCCGCGCGGCTCCCTCTCCGACGACCCCTTTGCTATGTCTGGCAGCGGCTTACCCACCGGCACCAATATGGTCGACGTCGGCCAGGCGGCGGCTGCCCGGGGCGTCTGGAGGGCGGCTACTGCGCAAGACTCCATCGAGGCGGCACGTCGTGAGACGGAAGACTCAAGAATGAAGAACTCATCCAAGATCAGCTCTCCATGTTCTTCACCACTCAAGAGGCTCCTATGCTGCCGGCTGCCGCCGGTGAGGAGGACGCCATTCCGGGCGGGAACGAGCCCCGCACCGGTGGTCAGGACCGGAACGTCCGTGCGCCCTTCGCCCTTTCGAGCGAACCACGCCACCTTGATTAGAAAGTAATCGTCCTCTCTACGGCTCTGCCCGGTTCGATAACCGGATGCCTCCCGACAGTCTGCGACGCCCGGGGCTATTCCCTATCGCCCTCGACCGTGTGCTCGAGTACCTGCTTTGTAACCCTTGTCTCTAGCCGGCATACCGGCGGCTGAGTACTACCACGCCGCGTGCTACGGGGCTTTCAACGCCGGCTCGACTGTCGACCTGCGTAAGCTGATGGCCGCGGCATGTGTCCGGAATTACGCCGGCCTTTGGGCAGCGGCTCGAGGCCATCGTCCACAGCATGGAAGCCATCGACGACGGCCATCGGTTCCGCTTGGCTTAACTCCCCAAGCACCGGGATACGAATATGCACCACGGCCACACTTTTGCTGTCGACGTCGTACGGGAGCGCTACCTCCGCCCCGGAACTGAAAACCTGGGGTCGCCCGAGTTCACCGAGCTACATGAGCTCTACAAGGACCGCGTCTACGACGCCAATATCGCGAGTGTCGCAAAAACCACCGCCCGTCAGCGCTTCGGCGGCGTCTTCCGGCGCGCAACGACCGCGACCGGGACAACGGTAGCGGCGGCCGCGAAAACTTCAAAACTACGCGCCCGGGGCGCGAGGCGGTGGCGCCACGAGCCACCTTCGCAAAGGACGTCATCAAGGGCTATGGTAAGGGCAAGGCGAAACTTGAGGCCCACACGTTCGGCAAGGCCGAATGATGGGGTGCTACGCTGTGCCGACCCTAGCTAGGCAGCGGCGTTTCGAGGACACGCCCCCGGGCGCGCCTTCCAAGCAACGCTGCACTGGAATCGTCGGCATGAGCAGGACTCCCTCCCCGCTGACCCTCATGCGCGAGCCGTCATCCTCCCCCTACCCTCGCTGGGATCAACCCCTCCGGCGGCTCGACTGTACTCTTCCACATCGCGAGTCCACAACGGCTCCCCCCTTTTGGCGCGCCCTCCGCCCCGACCTGCCGCGCTTACCCTCATATTTGCCCGTCGCCCACACGGCATGCGGCGACCTCGCGCGGGCAGCTAGACGAGCAAGGTACTCACGCGACGCTCGCTACGAGCAGTTCAGCGGGTACATTACTCTTACGTCATGCCATCATCTTCGTGCTGCACCTGATCTTGTCGTCACCACCCGGCGAGCACCTCCATGCGCTCAAATCCAACAGCCGCGTAGGGCGCGTTCCGGCGTGTCCGCCGCACTACGAAGGCACCTACATACTTCATCGCCGACGCCGAAGCGAAGGCCCCTTGGAGCGAGCTCATGCGACGAGGCAACATCGAGGCCCTCTATGGCACGGACGACTGGGGCGCCATGGTGCTCGGCCTGCTAACTACCTCGCTCACGGCCAGCACCTACTCGAACTACGAAGGCAAGATTCGCCTCTTCGTCGCCTCCTTTTGCATCGACGAAGAAGGCATCTCTCTCTTGGATCGCACCGCGGCTACTTGCGTCCGCTACCTCGCCTGAATTGCGGAGCTCGGAGCCATCGGCGCCGGCCCTTTGCAACCCTACCTCTTGGCCATCAACACCTTCCTTCGTCACACCGTCATCGGGATGACGCCTTGGCTATCGGCCCAACCATCGGCGACATGAAGCGCGCGCTTCAAATCCGCGAGCTCAAGACAAGCGAAGAGCTGCGGCGCCCCTCCCATGCATGCGACTTCATCACCGACATCCTCGACGACCTTGCTACCCTTCCCATGACCACCCCCGGCTACGGCACCATCCTCCGCGAGAGGGCCGCGGTATGCTCAACGACGTTTATGTTTTACTACTCCCGTGGCGAGTCCGGCGTCTCCCGCCGACTCCGCGACATGGCCGTGGACACCCACAGCATCACCCCCTTCGTCAACCGCGAAACGGGGGACATCGCAAGCGTCGAGTCGGGTTCATGCCCCTTCTCCCAATCCCTGCCACCGCCGTGCCCGCGTGGACAACTATTTTTCCGCCGCTTCTTCGCCTACCGCGACGCCGCGTTCCGGGCAGCCCACTCCGCCAAGCAACCCGGCCGATTCTCGGCGCTCCATTATATTCCTATCCTAGGCGACTAGGTTACCCCGCGCCAAACGCGGAACTACGCCTCCACCCTCGGCGGCTGACTCAAGCGGGCGTCGGCCGCATCAATCGAGCCCCCTCCGAAGGGTTCGTGTGGACCTCGCACTCCTTACGGAAGGGTACGGCGTTTGGCGCGAACACAGCAGGCGTACGTGCCCCGGGACAAAATCCGCCACTACGACAGTTGGGCCCGCAATTATTCTGCAGTAATCAACGACTACATCGACCCGACAACTCTTCCTACCCGCGCCGTCGCGCTTCCGTTCGGCTGGCCCCCCCCCCCCCCCCTTGTGGCCGTTCGCGGCCTCCCGGCAGCAACCCCGCCTTGTCGGGCGCCGTCCGGCCCCTCCGCAGTCTTGAAGACAGAGGTGGCTAATCTTCCATGCCTACCTCGCTTTGAAATGTATGTGTGTTTAAAGGTATGTGTGTTCTTGGGGTTTCCTGAATCCCTCCTTGCATCTAGGGTATACGGGTGTCGACGCCAGCTTCCCGCGATCTCTGCGCCACACCAGCAGTGATCGACCACATGCAATGAATCCGGCCTGGTGCTACTTCAGCACTGAGAAGCCGATGTGCGGCACTTTGCGTGCCGCCCGCGGCGAAAACGGCGGTCACCCCCGTTCCCATCAAATCTAATAAAACCATCATCGTCTGCTAGACCGGACCACTCTCTTTTGCTAGCCTCCCACCCGCACAACCCGCGCTCCCTCCCTCTTTGTGGCTCGTTGCCGCAAGTACCCGGCCCTTTTCGTGTAACTACACTTATACACTTATACACTTATACACTTATAATCTAGCGTTAGCCGGAAAGATACAGTTACTCTTCTCTGCCTACCTCCCTTTTTTTTGCGCCCCCGGGACAGGACTGTCACCATCAGTGAAACCCTTGCAGCGTCTCTACGACGGCCTACATCCCTACCTCCTTAGCGACTATTTGAAACATATCCCTGATGGTATCCCTATATCTGCAATTTTCCTCCCCAGCCCCAGCAAAATAATATTCCCTGATGCGTTCCCTGGACGCTATCCCTTCTGCTAATTTATAATAACGATGTAATTACGAACCCATAGCATATTTCTCAGCATATATACAGATATGCCTCACCTAATGTACTGGTAACGTCGACTTCTCAGCAGCATGCCAGCATCAGCAACAGGGTATGTACAGTATGTTGCAGTCGCGTCGTTGCGCGCGCTGTTGCGCACCTGCGCCCCGCCACTGAATATGCGGCAGGGGGCGCATACCTATCCCTGGCCTGGAAACCGCCGCCCTGCTGCTGCTGCGCCGCTGCGCAGCGAGTATCTGCTGGACGCCTGCTGGCTGGCGCGCGCGAGTCTCACTCTCCGCTTCGCCGCCCCACCTCCATTTTGAAAACGTACGGAGCGCCCGGCCGGCCAGCAGAGCACGTCGCGTGAAGTCGCCCTCCCACCCTGACAGCACGGAACGTCGCCCAGTGCGGCAGGCAGTCCCTGCCCTCCAACAACGAAGAGAGCCGAACGCAGGACGCGTCCGCTGCCTGGCTCGGCTGCGCCGCGCGGCAGGCACGTGGGGGCGGCGCGCAGCGTGCTGTCACGTGGCGGTTGGCGGCTGAGGAGTCGGCGTGGGGCGCAGCGACCGGCCCGTGCGGCAGCAGTGCACCGCAGGGCACGCGCCGGCGGCCGGAGCGCGGGAGCGTGGGAGAGTATCGCCCCACCACGCGCCGTCCCCTTGGCCACGTCGCCGCTGGCGGGAGCTTGAGAGAGAAGGCGACCGGAGGCTTCGCACTCCTCGAGGTGCGGTCCGCGTCTGGGAGCCCCACTCCCCCGTCCGTGCAAAAATCCGCGCCGCTCCCTCGCCAGCCCGCCCCACCTGCCTCCTCTTTAGTCTTGCCATCAGTCAGCTCCCTCATAGAAACCGTGGCGCTGGACCACTGAAGCTGTGGGAACGGCGCACCCCTGCAGGTGCTCCCAGCTCCTGGCCTCCACGGGCAGCTGCAGCGGGTTGGCCGATTTGGTGAGAGCGGCCAACGCTGGGGCGGACAGGGGAGGTGCAAGGGGCGAGAGGTGGAAAGAGGGCCCAGCATGTGCGCGCGGGCCGTTGGTTGACAGATGCTGCGCAAGGCAGCGGGCGGACTGGGCGGTTTCGCGGCGGCACAGCGGGGGAACGCAGCGGTGGGCTTCCCATCGCGGATGCGCAGGCGGAGTGACTGCACTCTCAAAGCGTCTGACCCTACAACAGGTGCAGCTGGCCTTGGTGTCCATAAGGGGGGGGGGGGGGGGGGGGGCGCGTTGTGCACCGTGTCCGGGAGACCCACGGCACTGTCGCTATACTGCATGGAGGTTGGGCCTTGTCGCTGTGTGAGCCCGGGGCAATGGGATGGGGGTTCCTCGGCGGTCGTGGATGGGGAGGGCAGGAGCAAAGGCGGAAGTCTTTGCCCTCTGTGTGGTGAGGCATATCTTTGGCCGCTGTAGCTGGTCGAGCACCGGGGGCTCTGAGCGCTGCTTGACTGTGCTCACAGGTAGCAGCAACACGCACCTGGAGTAGCGCGGACGCACACGGCCAGTATGGCTGGCTCGGCGGGCAGCAAGCCCCTTGCGCGCAAGGCAGAAAGCTCGGTCATCCTCAAGCGGGACGAGGACCTGGCGCGGGAACTGCAGCGCAGCCTCAACTCGCGGCGCACCCCGCAGCCGCACCGCGAGCTGCGCACATCCCGAGAGCGAAAGCCCCCGCAGTTCTTCTCCCCCGAGGTGCCCCCCCCCCCCCCCCCCCCCCCCTCCTCCTTCAACTCCCGGCCCACCTCCTGCAGCGCTCATTCTCCCTGGCAGATCACAAACAGCAGCAGCAGCGCCGCTCTTTGGCTTCTGCTCGTGTGTCTATGCAAGTGGGTGCGGGATGCGGGCGGAGAGGAGGGGGGCGCAGATGTCCCACCGGCCAGACCGGATATGGGTAGACGCCTTCTGCCGCCTGTGAGGATGCCGGCACAGTGGCAAGGACACTGCGACGACCAACCTGCCCCACCTACCAGCGGCCAAATGCAGTTGAAACTATTTCATATCTCCAGCGAATGCCCCTTTGGCCCCTTAGACCCTTTCCTCCCGCCCATTCTCCCCGTCTTGGGTAGCCTGCAAGCCCGATGAAATGCTTATATCACGGGATCATGTAGGTGTGGCGGCACCCCACTGCATGCCGAGGTGCCAACACGAGCCCCCCCCCCCCCCCCCCCCCCTCCGTCCACCCTCAACAGCAACCCAAGGGCTACGGCGGGTTCCACAACGTGGAGTTTGCCCGGGAAGTGGGCGATGTTGGGCACCACGAGGCCGGGCCGGCGCCAGTGCAGAGCCTGGCCGCAGAGCTTCACAAGGCGGCGGACCGTGGGCCAACCCCAGAGCTCGGCGATAGTGCACGGCCGGAACGGCCAGTCCGAAGTGCCGCCAAGGCGGTGTCATACGCGGAGGACGACAGCAGCAGCGGGCCGGACGAGGAGGCGGGCGGCCTGGGGGCCATTGCGCCGACCGACCCATACGATATTGACCAAGCCCTAGGGGACACACCGCCACAGCCACCATCGCAGCCACAACAGCAGCCACAGCAACTGCAGTCCATCGCGCAGGCCGCTGCGCCGCTTGAAGATGGCGCGTGTGCCGTGCCCTCTGGCACCGCGGCCGCCACGACGGCGGACAAGCCTGCAGCGGCCGCCAAGAAGGGGAAGCGTATCCCCAACCTGCCCATGATCCTTGTGGACGACAGGTGGTACCGCGCCAAAGTGATAAAGGTGCAACCCTTCCCCCTTCTCGCGTTGCATCCACCCGGTCCTGCCCTTACCCCTACCCCTTACCCCCCAGAGTACGTATGCCGCCGCGGCAGTGTGATCACTGTGGGATTATAACCCAACTTACCTGTCAGAGGTCAAACATAGGCCCAATAGCCGCAAAGCTATAGCGGATGTTCCTATTGCTTGCATGCAACCTTTTTTTGGCGTGTATAGCGGGTGCTTATCAAAGGTGCGTGGAACCTCGTGGAACCCCCTCCCCCCCAGCCCGCCCTGGCCCGCCCCGCCCCCTCCCGGCTGGCTCTTCATGGCTATGCCAGCTTTGTCTGCTCGGTCTGCTCACGCTCGCCGGCACACATCCGTTGCAGGAAACGGAGCACAAGGTGCGCATCACCCTGCCGGGCTTTCAGAAGCAGCGCATTGACTGGCTGGACAAGACCGACACCCGCATCTGGGCCGGCTCCTACCGGGTACCCCCCCCCCCCCCCCCCTCTCCCCCTCTCCCTTCCCCGCCTTACGCTGATCAGTTATGGTGCTCTGCATGTGCCGGCACACTTGCCAGGTCCCGCCATTCAAAGCTCAGGTTGGGGCTGCATACCACCGGTAGGACTGATCGCAACAGGTTCGCTGCAGTTGTCTATATTCGACCTATGGCGAGGCGGGCTCATATCTGCATAAGGACGCATACTCAAACGCAATCTTGGTCTTTGTCAGGGGTTATTACCATGTACTGGTGCCCACCTGGTACTAAGAACACTGCAAACAAGAACCCGCTCTCCCTGCCAGAGGTCACCTTTAGACAAAACGATTGCGGAACCATTGCAAGTGTTTGAATAGGTTGCATGGAAGCTCAGATTGAGGTGTATAAAGGGTTCCTCTATCAGCGTCAGCACCCGCACTGTTCTGTTTCTTGCTTACTTTTGAACTTTGCGCTGGTCTGTGTGGGCGAGTCTACCCACAAAGTCGCCTTGGGAGTGAATGGGTATGGGTGCGTGTAGCCTGGTTCCTCCTCCGGTTGAATCCGCACATGCGCTCTGCGCTCCCGAAGTGCGCTGACCCCCCTCGCACACGCGCCCTCAGGGCAAGGACTGGCAGTACCTGGGCGACGGCGCCTGGAAGCCCAAGGCCAAGCGGAGCAAGCGCGCGGCGCACAAGGCCGCCGGCTCCTCGCACAAGAAGCAGAAGACATTGGCGCCTGCGGCGCGCCAGGAGGAGGGGCTGGGCGGCGGCGGCGAGGACGAGGAGGCTGGCAAGGAGGCAACGCACGGCGGGGAGGAGGAGCAGGGTGGGCAGACCCGGGGCGAGGAGCCTGGGGCTGTGCCGCCGCCGCGCCAGCAGCAGGAGCAGGAGCAGGAAAGAGAGGAGGAGGAGGAGGCGGAGAGGGGGGAGGAGGCGGCGGAGCGCACACCCTCGGGCGACCCCTCCAGTGCGGACGGCAAGGAGTGGGCGGAGGCGGAGGCGCGCGGCGCGGCGGACACCTTTGGCGGCGAGGATAGCCCCAGCGACAAGGTGGCGCGGGGGCGGCCGGGGGCGGACGCGCGCCAGGGCCTGCGCCCCCCGGAGCCAGCGCGGCGGGCGGCGGAGGCGGCGGCGGAGAAGGGCTCTGAGGTGGAGGAGGGGGAGGAGGAGGGACGCGCTTTGGAGGATGAGATGGCGGTGCAGGAGGGGGAGGGGGAGCAGGAGGAGGTGGAAGAGGCTGCGCCCCCTGGTCTGCGTGGACAGCGGGGCGCGCCCCAGGAGCCGGGGCGGCGCGCGCAGCCGCAACAGCCGCAGCAGGTACACCCCCACAAGCAGTACATGTGCAGTACACAGTGCGCCCTGGTGGTGCCTTTTAGCCATCCCCCGGCCACAGCGCGCCGGGCGCGTTTAACGATGCCATACCATACAGATTGCGCTATCATTCTGCCGGCCGCTGCTGTGACAGTCTGTGCTAGGTTCGTGGTGTGTGCTGATTTACATCGAAGTTTATTCCCTTCGTTGTGAGGCCGTCAAAACGCATCCTGGATAGCACAGCCAAAGCGCGGTTGCGGTGCACATGCGCCTGCGGCAGCGCGCATATGGGCATGCACAGTGATCACATTCCTCGTTGGAAAATGCCAGGAGTGGCGCTGATCTGTGGTGTGCGCGCGTGCTGCTTGTGCTGAAGGAGGAGGCCGTGCAGAAGGAGGAGGAGGAGGGGGAGGAGGAGGAGGAGGAGGAGCGGTGCTCCGGCGGCAGCCCGAGCGGTGGTGCAGCCCGCAGTCGCTCGGGCGCGGAGGCGGCGGCGGACCGGCGGGTGTTCGGCGTAGACAGCGCGAGCAGTGAGGAGTTGCAGGTGGTCGTGGGCGGCGGCGGGGCTGGCAAGGAGGAGGAGGGCGGCGGCCGGTGCGATGGCGGTAGACGGGAAGACGCGGTAGAGCCCGGAGAGCAGCGGCAGGGCGGGGAGGACGAGGAGGTGGAGGACGAGGAGGTGGAGGAGGTGGTGGAGGAGGCTGCCTCCATTGGGGGGCGTCTGAATGCAGGGGCACTCAGCAGCCGGGAGGGCAGCCCGCCGCCCAGGCAAGCGGCGCCCGGGGAGGGGGCTGGGCCAGTGCCCGGCGCTCGCGGCAGCCAGCGGCGGCGCGGCAGGGCGGTCGCTGTCTGGCGGCCGCAGCTTCAAGAGCAGGACTCTGATGCAGAGGAGGAAGAGGAGGAGGAGGAGGAGGAGGGGGCAAAAGAGGAGGGGGTGCTTGAGCACAGGGAGAGGGAGGCTGGTGCGGCGGATGAGGCGGAGGTTGGGGACGTCGGGGGCGGAGACGGCGCGCGGCGGCTCGGGCGAGAAGCGGGCAGGCACGAGGCAGACGTGGAGCTGCACGCGTCCGAGAGACTGAGCGAGCCGGCCACGTGGGAGGAGGAGTACCGCTCCGGGCGAACCGGCGCCAGCGCTCGGGCCTCGCCCCCGCAGGGCCCGTCGCCTCAGCTCAGGAGGCGCCCCGGCATCCAGGCCCGCGGTGAGACACAGGAGGACACGGCGAGAGACGAGCAAGAGGACAAGACGGAAGAGGAGGAACGGATGGAGGAGGGGGAGGAGGAGGAGGAGGGGGGAGAGGAGGGGGAGGTTGTGATGGCGGAGGCGGAAGTGCGGCGACGTCCCAGGCGGAAGCGCCTCCAGGCCAGCCCCACTCGCAGCGGCAGCCCTGCGCCCGCACCACACCGCGGCTTCAAGGTGGGACTCCCGCCCCCCACCCACATCAGCCACACGCACCACCATCCCCTTTATCGCGAAGTAGGGCGATGGCAGGCGGGGCGGCGGGCAGGGCCAGGTGTATGTCCTTAACCGAAACGAATTAACCGAAATCTGTCCGTGTGATGTCTTTTGCGTTGCTGCCGTGACGTATGCGTGGTGTGCGTCCGTTGCTAGTCCTGTCCCTGGGGGCGCCAAAAGCAACAGCGTGCTTCTACTGCATTGGGTCCCTTTTGCTGCTCGTACACCGTCCGTCTGAAGTCTCGGCCCTTGGATGGAATCAAGGTTATCAATATAATTGATAAAATGTCACATATTTGCATGCTGATGGCACATCAACGTGGGGTCCGGCTCGCATCATACCGGTTTCTTCCCTCTTTTTAGTGAAAGGAGGGGTCAAGGACCTACCGGAACGCAATCGAGGCTCCGAGTACACGGGGCACATGCCCTCACAAGCCTTCCGCATGTTGCCGTTTCTATATATTAGTGCCTTTTACACCAGCAAAGACCAGGCTTCAATAGCTATATCCCTCCCCCCCCTCCCCCCCCCCCCCCCCCACACACACGATACTGCCGTTATTCACACACACACACACACGATACTGCGCTCCGTGGTGGTTGGATCTTCTCACCAAAAGTGTGAGGATTGGGTCTCCGCGTTGCGTTGGTGGTCTCACCATGTGCTGCTCGAGGAGGGCCGGAGGCTGACGCGGTTGCTTTGTCCCCCCATCGGCAGGGCGCACCGAAGGAAGGGGGTCAGCAGCGCGCGCGCGCGCTCGGCGCCGCGGACAGCACCCCCGAGGCCGACCGGGACGTGGTGCGCAAGCTGGCGTCGATGGTGAACAAGGTGCCGGACCCGCGCAGCCTGGCCTCGGAGCTGGCGGCCGGCACTGCGCCGCCGCCGCCTGCCGGGGCTGCTACCAAGATCGCGTCCTTGGCCTCGGGCCACGGCTCCAAGGCCAACGGCCCACGCGCCGGCAAGGACCTCGGCCGGGGCGGCAGGGCCGGCGCCAAGGGCAAGGGCAAGGGCAAGGCGCGCAGCCGGAGGGCCGCCGTGCCGGCCGAGCACGCTGACGCGCCGCCCTCGCCCCGCAGCCTGCTGGGGGCCCTGGGCGGTAAGCCGCGCCCCGGCCCCGCGGCGCACTCCTGGGAATGGGCGCGCGGCGCGCCGGTGCTGTTCGCGCCGGAGGTGCCGCGGGAGTTGGAGCGCGGCGTGTGGTTCATGTCGCGCCCCGACCCGCCCTACCCCCTGTTCAGATGACCCTCCCCCGGGGCAGTCCATGCCCCCCTTCCCCCCCACACCACCACCACCATCGCCACGCCTGCTCCGCGCCGACGCCACCTGGCTCCCGTGCCGTAGCCGGCTCGGCGGTGTTTAAAGTACTATCCTACCAAAACGAAGGGCGGCATGGCTCAGGCCATGAAATCGCGCGGCTTGCGCCCGAGAGACGAGCCATGCATGGCAGGCGGGGGCTAGGACGATCAACAACTGAAAACAAGCCCACTATGGGGGCCAATAGAAGGCCAAGTTTTACCATCTGCATGCGCATCCTGATGGGCTCTGTTCACGCTGCGTCGACTCGCGATGGCAGCCTGAGGAAGCCCGCGCAGCTCACGTGCCGCAAATCCTTAGCTCGGACTCTCAGGAAATGAATGGTTTTGCGTAGGGAAACGCGTGACGTATTCCGACGACTTTCGATGATTTGTCGTGGCGTTTCCCTCTTCGCGGAGGGATCGGAAACAGTGATGGTGTGCAAACCTTAGCTCGGACTCTGAGGAAATCACAAACCCTCGGAGAATCCCGTGACGTATTCCGACGAGATTCGATGATTTGTCGTGGCGTTTCCCTCTTCACGGAGGGATGATCGGAAACAGTGATGGTGTGTGAACCTTAGGAAATCACAAACCCTCGGAGAATCGCGTGACGTATTCCGACAACTTTCGATGATTTTGTCGTGGCGTTACCCTCCTCCCAGAGGGATCCGAAACCATGACGGTGTGCGAACCAAGCGTACAGGCGCCGACGCACCCATGAGACCCCTACTCATTACAAGCCGGCCTCTCACCGCGCGTGCATGTGACCCATAAGTTCACACCCTGCAGGTCCGCTATAGCTGCGCCTAGATCTGACCTCTGGACAGGCAGGTCGTTTGCAGTGTTTTTATTGCCGCATTGCTGCGCCCATCGATGCACAATGCGCAAGATAGGAGACGCCGTGTTGGAACTTGGTAACAGTTAAAGTAAAGCTCGCCCGGGCGGCTTCGGCCGATGTCCCGGGGCGAACTTTACTTCAACTTTTACTAAGTCCCAACACGGAAGGGAGCGGGACTGGCTGGCGGTGGAGGGGGCGACCTGGATCACGGAACGGCACTACCCATAGCAACACTCCATCATTACAGATCGCCCCAGCCAATGTTCCCTCGAAGGTGAGCGGTGAGTATTCAGATGACATTATATCTATGCGCACGCACCGTGCTTTCAGGTGGCGCGAATACAGCAGCTGGCAGCTTGGGCACTCTACAGCCGGGCAGCCCGTGCAGAGGGTGCCGAAACTGCACCCTCAGCCACACGGTCGCGATCGCGCGGATGGAGGTGGTGGCAATCGTGTGCACGCGGCTGACTATTCCGCGTTCTCGGATGGCATCACGGATGCGTGGCCACCTGGCGGCCCGTTTATTGACCTGCCGCCTAGTCTTGAGGGAACAGCTTGCTCATCGTCGCCTTCACGCCGTACTGCGACACGCCGAACTGCAACGCACCGCATGGCGGCCACTTGGATTAGTGTCTCAAGCTGAGGAGATTGCATTCAGTGGAGTACCGCTGAGCTTCCTTTAGGGGGTGGGAATCGATGCTGTATTGGCCCTCAGGTGATTCCACCGTTGCTGTCATCACTACGGCGTGGCCGACGCCGACGGCAATGAGTACGTGGCAATGAGGCCACTGCCGACGTGCCAATGAGAACACCGTGAACAATAACCTGCCCTGTCTGGCAGAGGTCAAATGTGCACCAAACTCGAGCGGAGTGATAGGTAATGGTCTTCTAGATCGTATGCAAGTTCCGTTTGAGGATTGAAAGAAGGGCTATTATCGGTGCGTCGGCACCCTTACAGCGATCGCTGCGACTGCATAGCTTTTTATTATAATATAAGACCCAGGGAAGTAATGGGGAAGTGGGGAGTGGGACTGGGTCGGGGGGGGGGGACTGGGTGGGGAGTCACCGTTTCGATGGACTTCCTCATGCCATATGCCCGGCTGGTCTGCCTGAATTGGGCCGGGCTGGAGACCACCTCTGTCATGCGGGTGGAGTGGGTGTCGAAGGCGCGCAGGGTGGCGTGGCTCTCCTTGGAGGGGTCCTGGCCGCAGGCCCCAGCATCATCATGTCAGCGGGCTCCCCCCCCCCCCCCCCCTCCCCCCCGCCCTGCCCCAACATTGGGCATTCTACCGGCACGTGCAGAGGCAGGGTCGACGTACCATCTCCACGGTCTTGCCGTACGGGAGCGGCACGCGCTTCTCCTTCACGGTCCAGG
The DNA here is from genome assembly GCA_006384855.1 of Tetraselmis striata. NCBI lineage: Eukaryota > Viridiplantae > Chlorophyta > Chlorodendrophyceae > Chlorodendrales > Chlorodendraceae > Tetraselmis > Tetraselmis striata. The sequence goes on along the minus strand of VCJN01003529.1, from coordinate 10,832 downwards.
AGGGGGAGTGCGGGTTGAAGTACTTGACGCGGCACATCTGGTGCGACTTGAGGTTGCTGTCCGGGTCGTCCTGGAGCACCATGGCGGTGGCAGCTGGGCTCAGCGCGTCATCTGCTGACAACCATGCCGCCGGGCCAACATCGACGCGGGGGGGAGAGAGGGGTGGTACTGCATGGAGAGCCCATGCACAATATTGGCCCTTGGTGGCGGGAGGGACTGAGGGGCCGCTTACCAAGTCGGGGCCCTGGGCGAGGAAGCCCCACGTGTCCTCAAAGAGCCGCGCGGTCTTGACCTCTCCACTGGTACCGCAAACACCACAATGCGGCATCATTGTGAGAGATTTTCAAGAAAAAAGAGCGCTCGATGAGCGGGGCAGTCAGACATGTGAGGACTGGGCGTTCTGGCGTATTGCCAGCTGTGGACTGGCCGGATCGCCAACCTGGATTGGCCACCTGAGTTGGCTACGCGTGGTGTGGCAGCAATGGAGAGCGCGGTCATGGAGGGGGAGAAGCAGTGGGGATGAGGAGTCGGGGGGGGGGGGGGGGGGCGAGGGGAGATCGAGACCACGCACTCTATACGCTGCCTCCAGTTCTCCATCTCATGGTTGAAGTTTTTGCCTTCGTTCTCCATGGCGGTCTGATTTCACCGCTGCGCGCTTGCGTCCGGACTCGCCGTCGTTGCCGGTTGGCTGCTGTCTCAGCGAGGGCGCCGAGAGTTACGCCGCGGAGAGCTTTCACCGTTTAAGAGGATACGGGGCACAAATCGAAGGGAGTGTGCGCGCCTCGGGTCGTAGCGACGGGAGCGGGGGGTGGACGACAAAGCAGGCGGGCCGAAACGGGCGTGCGGGTGCGAGCAGCATGTGCGGCTGGTCCCATGAAGCGGCATGCCACCGCGCTGCGTGCACCAGACCCAAACCCGACCGGGCGGTCCGATAGAGCTATCGAGTGGTGCGTCTCCCTCGTATCGTTTATTTAAATCCCGCGTCTGTCGGCGGGAATCGTCCGCATTTAATGTACTACGTAAGATATGTCACAGCAATAAATATAAGTATAAGCAGCGCATACAGTAAATAACCTTATTAGTAGCGACTAAAGCCAGGGGTAACCCAGGTACAGCAGCAGTGCAGCGGTGGTAGTCACCGCGGAATCGCGATAACGTACCGTCTCTTGAAGCGCACAAGTCACGGGAACAGTACGCAATCATCACGTTAATATGTATGATGATCACACGCGATATGTAATACTCGCTGCTGATGTAAAAATCTTGGCCGCCAACGACCCGACCCCAGGGTCGGGTCGTTGCAAAAATGTAGGCTTTTTCCTTCCCCAGTACTTTGCGTGCATTCTCTGGACGCTCTCCCTGTAACCAAAAAGACAAACCCGACCCCAGGGCAGGCGCCCGACCGCGATATCGCGCCTGCCGCCCAGTAGTCGCTACCAGTAGTGCGCGCGCACGACTTGCCACATGTCCGATCCTTCAATGGATGTCCATGTCGACAGTGACAGACCCAATACTCACCTCGTTAGGCGGAAGGCGACGGCGCCCACAGCGAAGTCCTTAGGAAAGACGCGCCGTCTACGTGCGGAGAACACGCACAGTGTACATGAGGCTCGACTGAAGCATCCCCACCCGTTGCGTGTCCCCTTTGGGGCGGGGCGCAAGCCCGGGAATACCGCGCGTCCCCGTACTCGCGTACTCGTACTGTACGCGGCCCGCCATTCGCAGACAAGTGGTCATGGCGACCTCCGTCTGCAGCAGGCGCATCCGCTCCGCCGCGGGGCTGGACGGCTTCGCCGATAGCGGGGCAGTGTTCAGCAGCACGTCGTATCGAGGCAGCGGCACCTCGAACTCCAGCGTGGCGGGCGAGGGGGGATGGAACTGCTGGGGCGGCGGCCGCGGGAGCCAGTCGTACGGGGGCAGTACATGTGCCAGCGGCAGCGGCAGCGGCAGCGGCACGACCTCTGACGAGGAGGGCGAAGCGCCGCCGCCGGGGGTCCGTACGCTGAGCCGCACATCGTCTCGCAACTTGGTGGCGACTGCCGGAAACTCTCCGCGTGTAGGCCCGGTTGACTACACGGCTGCCGTGGGCTCGCACCACCTCAGGTGAGTGGCTCCTCGACCGCCGCCGGCGCGCAACATGCCGGTTTCGACTGCCAGCCATACAGCCTGTCGCTATCTATTTTAGCGACCAATACCAGATATCACTGGTATGTCTACTGCCATTCCGTTACAAAATGACAGCGAGGTATTGCTCCGCAGTTCACTGGAAGTTCTAACCACAGCACTTGCACTGCTGTCTTTTCACAGCCCGCCGCGCTTCGAGCTGCATGCAGACGGGGGTGCTCTTCGGCAGGCCTCGTGCCGCAACGCGTGTGGCTCGAGGCCGGACTCGCCGTATGGGTTGCTGCCGGGGGATGCACCGAGGGAGATCCCGCCGCCACTGTTCGGGGCGTCCATCACGGGCTGCATCTGCGGGGGCGATGCCGGGCTCCTGTCCTCAAGGGGGCCGTCGAGAACGAGCAGCCAGACACTTCAGGGCCTTAAGGAGACGCACTCGGTGACGTTAACTGAGGAGGTGCGCCTGATGCGCCACTTGCCCTGTCACGCCGTCTATACATTGCCAATGATGTAAATGCTGCATATCTCTAATACTATCATATACAAATGCACGCATGATGATAGTTGATATCTTCCGCATACCCCCACCTCGCCATGAACAACGCACAACGAGCTGACGCACGCTGACCTGCCGCTCTCAGGTGGAGGACTACTACCTATCACCGGACATTCCGCTGATCTACGTGTCTTGTATCAGCACCATTGTGCTGCTCTACTTCATCCTCTTCTTCGACTGCCGGGCACTGGCGCGCATGGTGTTCCCTGTCTACGTCGATGAGCTGCACTACCACTCCATGACAAAGCTCGAGACGGGTCTCAATGTCACAGCATCCATCCTGCTCGCCTTTTTCGTATGGCTGCTGCACGCGCTGCTGTTTGATGTGGCCGGCATGCTGGCGGGCGTCGTGCCCTCCGCCGTCACATTCTACGCTGTGTTCTCCTACCGCGTCATGCACAGCTCGCCCGTCTATCTCGTGGCCGCGCTCGTGGCAGTGGCATGCGGCTTTGCAGCTGCACGCTCCTTGGAAGCGCTGCTGCGCCGCCGGCGATACCTGGAAAAGCTGGATGCGCACATGTCCCGATGAGGCCACCCAGAGACTCCCCATTGGCATAACCATTGTCAATGCAGGGTAGGATCCGCTTGAAAACTCAACCAACGCGCGTTCCCTGCTGGGCGCCTCTGCTTTTCCTGCCTAGCTACGGGGCAGTGACTGCAGCTCCTGCGATGCAAACCCAATAACTGCCGGAAAGCGGTTAGACTCTCTGCCCTATGCTAGAATTGGCATCAGAACAAAACGGACAGTTTTAATTTACCTACTTGACATGGGACGATAATGAGGAGTGGTCTGTGGGGCTGGTACTGAGCAAACCGCCAGCAAAGCGCCACTGCAGCAGCAAGCTATGCTGCGGGCACCCCCATATGTGATACGTGTTGTGGTTGCGCACCACCTTGAGGTGGCACAGCGACAGCAACGGCAACACAGCGAACAAAATCTGCATATATGCGTACTTTTCATGCTTACAGGCCCAAGGATCCGAAATCAATACAAACTGCCCCAATGCGAAAAGAGGAGGATACTCTTGGCAAACTGAAAGCGCTGTCGTAAACGGCGTATTGGACCTTCACATGCCAATACCTTTAATTCTTCATGTGGGCGAAACGTTTTCTCGATTTTTCTTACATACACGAATGCATCACGGATATAGACTTGAAATGTAAGCCTATCTGCCCGGTACGTACGCTGTGAAAATGAGGGTGCCCAGGAGAGATTGTATTTTGTGTGGGAGGGGGGGGGGGGGGGAGAAGGGGGGAGGAACTTATGTTCAGGGGGCAACGTTTCAAACATCTATTACCAACGTCAATTTCCCAATCTGTTTGAGCGTTGTAATTCACGCACCACCTTACGCGAAGGCCACGGGGGGGGGGCGGGGGGGGGGGGGGGGGGGGGGGGGGGAGTATTCGTTTTTGATGTAGTATACAATGTGCTCGCCTATGCCTGTGTTGCGATGGTAGTCGCCACGCTGCGTCTGTACCACTTGGGGCGGCGGAAGCAGCAACAGACTAGCAGTGGCTCGGTGGCCATCGGACAACATGCCACAGGGAGAGCAACTAGTGCAGGGCAGCCTGAACGGGGAGGGCAACGTTACTTAGAACGTTACAAACGCAAATTGGCCTCCTCAGCGTTTAACCCACATCCGATTCTATTTTGCCATATTAGATTCTATGGGAAAACCCGAAAAGTGACCAAACTTGCCAGCATCCATTCTATCGACAGGATAGGATTTTCACTCCCGCCATCAGTCAGAATGCTGTCTTGCCATTAGTGCCGTAACAACAAGTGATATCGTTTTCGTCAACAATGATATCTCACTCATATTTGCTTCAACAGGAAGGGGGGGGGGGGGGGGGGCGGGGAGATGTCCCGTCTTCCCGATTTTCCGGGGCCTGAGGCGAATGTTTGCTGGTATAGAAAGCAACAGCGTTCCAAGCAAGTGAAGGAAACCGCTGCTGTAGCTCGATTCTTTTCCTGCCGCACCGGCGCGCTGTGGCGGGCGCTATATACGATATCGGTACTCGCATCAGCTCGAAAAAGCGATTGTGCGGCTCTGCGCGTACAGGGTAGTGTATCCCGGGCGGCAGACCGCAGGCGAAGAGGGGGCAGCCGAAGTGCGGCACTTCCGATAAGAGGTCTGCTTGATTTACGAGTCTCCGTCGAGGTTACGCGCACGTCGTCGCCTTCACGAAGCTGGCAACCCCTCGAGTGGGTGGGATGGGGAGTAAAGATGTCAATAAAATTGTAGCAACATTATGTATTCGGCACCCAGATAATATCCTTAACACTTGTGCATATGGGTCGTACCTGCGACGTCGTCGCGCGCGGATTTGCACTTTACTATCGGCGACATTCTGTACAGCTCCGGGTAGCCGCGAGCCGCCCCGCCCGGGCACGGGCAAGTGTCAGCTGCTTAGCGACTACCTGTACCTGTAAGGATCATATTCACCGCTACCGCGCGCCTTTTCGGAATAAGGTTCGTCGTACCAGCAGTCTACTCCGCCTGGTCGTACCACATAGCGACTACCTAGTAGTACGTCCGTCCGTCTGTCTTCTGCTGCTGGATCATATGTAAAAAGTACATACCTAGTACGTCCGTACGTGGCCGGCGGCAGTATGAATCAGCAGCACAGCACAGTAGCAGCAGTAGGTCGGAGGTCTACGTACATACATCTGAACTTGCAGCGGAATCAAAACGTAGCGACGGCGCAATATTTTGTGTCAGCAAGTCAACGGCCTCGCGCGCGTGGACTCGCATTGTCGCAGCAGAGGCGGCCGGCCGCGGTGTGGCGGGGCGGGGCGTCATGCTGTCATGGTAGCAGGTCATGAGTATCAATCTTACCACATACGTACGTTTATTTTTTTGATCGGTACAAAGTCGTATCAAGTCTCATGCAAGTGCCGCACGTCGGCACGCGCCATGCTGAATGTTCGCGATGTAAGTACTACACGGTCCCGGTACGGGGACGGTACATGCCACGGTACATGCCACTAGCCCACTACTACTGCCTGAGGTCCTGTGAACTATTACATTATCTACAGTTTGCTGCGTGAGTCACCCACGGGTACGTCGATGCGGTAATCCTGACTACGACTGCTGCTCCATTTTGCTGCTCATCACTGCCCGCCGCGCGGACGCGGCGGCGAAGCGCTGATGATGTCGCCGCGGCGAATAGCAGGCAAGCGCGCGAGGTTCAAAAGCAAGAGGGCGCGTTTGAACTCGTCACTTATCGTCTCAGCGCCGCCCTTGCAACAACAGCAAGGTATTAACACCACTTCCACTCAGTCTTCGACGCACCCCCAGCGTACCTCGCCGCCGCCGAGCTAAGCGCGAGTTTCCCGTTCTGGCCTACCTGTGCGTTGGCCCGCAAGACGCGCCGGCACCCTGTTCTCGTAAACGCAATACAGTATATAGACGCAGCACGCGCCTTGCCATTTGCAGATCGTCGCGCCGTTCCGTACAGCCTTCATCCAGGGAGACCTCCAAGGCTGCCGCAGATGGCGCTTGTTCGCTGCATGTCCACCGAGTTAGAGAAAGGCGGCCTCCTACACCGCCGCTCTAACAGCGGGGGTCGGTTGCTCGAGGAGATCCGCTGTGCGGGGCGTCATACCGGCGTGGACGATGACACGCCGACGTCCTCCCCCCGTACGCACGCAAAGCGTGCCGTCTCCGACCAAGCGCCCAGACGTCATCGGCTGAGCCAGAGCAGTAGCCAACAGTCACAGCCAAAAGATGCTGTCCTCCGCCGAACCGTGGTAGTGGTGGCGCTCTCGGTTGTCGCAACGACGGTGGTGATTCTGGTGAGCCTTCTTGCCCTCGCCACGGCCGGCCCGACGGCAAAGTCGCAGCTCAAAGACACTTTGCCAGGAAACCACCACGGTCGGATGACACATCTGCTCGCCGAGGGCCTCTCGTCCGTGGCGTCAAAGCTCGATCCCGACGCTGTGGAGGAGTACGCGCCACCCCGAGGGTACATCCGGAAGGCTCTCGACAAGACGCGGGGGCAGCTCTCAGAGCGCGAGAAGGACTCCATGAGCCTGCAGGCGTACTACGACTCCGAGCTCGCGACTCTGCGCGCCGAGCTGGAACAACAGAGGAAAACGTTCGAGGGGAAGCTTCGGCGACAGGAGCTCGTCCTCAGCGAAGTGTTTGGCGACGAGGAGGACATCCCTCACCAGGAGACCCGCAAGTTCAGAAGCTTATGTAAAGCCAGGCTGTTCCTATTTTGAGCAGCTCATGCGCCTTTTGCATGATAAATTAAAGTGGGGCGACAGTAGTGCCCTTAGTGCACACCTGCTCATCCAGCACCCTATCGGCGTTTGAAGAATCATTACAAGAGGAAGTTATGAATCAACATAGCGCCATGATATTTCGGGCGGCCGCCAGCAGTGGCCTTAACTGTACACAAGATAGCCAATGCTTGATTTGCAGCAATGTCATACCTAGGATTCCTTAATCATTGTTTAAACAATTTGATGCTATATTCATTCGTCCCAAAGCTGGTGAAGTTGCATGAAGCCTTCTCACCGACAGCGGCAGCGTGATGCGCAGTGCAATGCAGATTGTTCACTAGAATGTCGCTAAAATGAGCCCCGCAGAAGACCTGTCATGAACTCTCCCATGCAACCATCAGCAGCCGTCGTCAGGACCGCCAGTGGAGACTGCGGCACGCAAGCTCCACATGCGGTGTGCCCTATTGTGCCGTTTTAAATCATGTGTGCCAGCATCCATTCTATCGACTGCTATTCCCGAAACTTATGCCAACATTGTCTGCCTTGTCAGTGTCTCCCTCATGTGTACTACTTTCTGTGCCTAGGTCACACGCTATTTACATGGATCAACTTTCCTGCTGACCCGCCTCGGGTATGCGCGGCGGTATATTTGTATCTTCTCATGGCAAGAAAGGGCACTGGCAGAGGCACGCACCCCATGATCAGGTATCAATGTGTGAGCCGGATACATGTACGCAGGCGCCATTTCCTGGACATCTGAAATTGAAGAACATATGCGTTTACAAGGCCTATCTAAAAGATATTGTGTGAAGCCCGCTTATTGCATGTACAACTATTCGGCGGTGTGCACAGCCTTCGCTGCTATTGGGTTGGCGTTGGGTCATGACATGCCATGACATGACATGAAGCAGGAGTCAAGGTGCTGCAAGTGGCGCCCCTGCTCCCGTAAAAGAAGCCCGCGCCGCTTTAAAACAACAGCTGCCCGAGGAGGACCACTGCCAACGTGAGTGCGCTCCCCTAGAGCTCTGCTTCCGGCCTGGCTGGCCTCCTCTGGCACGTGCGCCCTGTGTGCCTCTGGGGCAGGCGGAGCAGCTGCTGCAAGACCGGGCACGAGGCCGGCAGCGCGGCGCTCCGCCAGAACAGACTCCAGACCTGGGCAAGAACAGGTTTGAGCAGGTTTTGATGTGTAATGTACTATCGCAAAGTGGTCCGCGGCATACCCCCTCCATGTGCATGAGCCCCCTGCTCTGCTTTGCTCGGTACACATGCCCACACATGCATGGCAGGATCGGCACTTGATGCCGCGCACCTTGGAAGGCGTTCGCCGTGCGCAACTCGCTCACGGGCGCAGACAGCACATCCACCGACATGGAGCTGGAGAGGTAGGAGGCGAGACCTCGGCTCTGCAGGCGCTGCGTGATGAAGTCCTCGGCGAGCCACTCGCGCAGCTGCGTCGCGAGCTGCTCCGGCTCATCGGCCCAAAGCACCAGAGTCACCTGCCCGTGCAGCGGCAGGTTCAGGCTGGCCATTGAGTGGGCTGCTCCACCGAAGCGCTTGCTCTCATGCAGTGCGGCAGCCCCTTGGCAGCGCAGCAGTCATGAATATACAGCAGGGGCAGCGAGTCCGTAAGCAAGCGTCTGAGTGGAACTTAACGCGTACAACGGACTGTGTGACCCCAGACAATATATTTTTGGCAGCTCGGCCGCACCGGGGCATTAAAGATTAAAGTCCATTGGATTATAGTTTTTTAGACTATCGTCATAGCTGTTCACGGTGCATGTGAATTGATGAGGCAAGATCGCCAAGGGCAGTTAAAATAGTAATTGATATATAATAAAGATGATGAAGATAGTGAATACATGCATTGAATGCTTGATATAACAGTGAAGAGCAGCAAATGCTTGAGTACATAAATCCAATACATTGTGAGGGTGGCAATCTGCTCACCGGGAAATGGGGGGGGGGGGGGGGGGGGGGGGGGGGGGGATACCGTCCAAATGTCATCGTCCAAGGGTGCAGTTCCCTCGGCAATGAGCTGCGCGTTTACAGAGGCGACATCGACAATCTGGATCCGAGTTGGCAGGATGCCTGTCGCATTCCGGGGCAGTGCTCAGCAAACATGCCGCGCAGGATATAGTCGCGGCATCCCCGGCAAGCATGTGGCGAAGATGTGATGGCCGGCGAAGCCTTGCCTGTCGAGTTTGCCACAGCGGCAATGAGGAGCGGCTGGAGCGCGTCCAGGCCGCGGGTGGCGAGCCCCGTGTGCTCCTGGAGCCTATCCAGCGCACTGCCGCGCTGCAGAGACTCAGCTGCAAGCCGCCCGACCAGCGGCAGCGTCCCGTTGAGCAGAATCCCGCTAGGCAGCAGCGCGCTCAGCAGCCCACCAGCCTGCTTGAGCCGGGACGCTTCGCGCGCTGGGTCGACCTGCAGAGTGACCTCCACGAAATCGATGTACTCCTCACCAGCCGCCGGCTCATCCACGGGCTCGTAGTAAGCCAGGGACTCGTAGTCATCGTCGTTCGCAAAGTCCTGCTCCTCCTCAGCCGCGCGAGACGCCTCGCCGGACGGCTGGCTGCCCTCCTCGGGATCTCGTGGCGATTCTTCACCATCCGCGCCCTCGCCAACACCTGCACCATTGCTATCGCCCCCCCGCCCTCGCTCCTCCGGCGCGTCAACGCCAGCAATAGGAGCACCCTTACCCACCGGAGCGCTGACATCTGCCGCAGCGGCCTCCTCCATCGCGCCCTGTGTTTGCTCGCCAGGCATGTCCACAACATCTCCTTGCTGCCCAGGCGCATCGGTACCGCCCACCTGGCCTTGCTCGGAACTCGCCGCCTGCTCACCACCACCATCCATAGGGTCTTGCTGAACATTGCGCTCGTGGGTGGCATCTGAGTCCAGGCTTTCAGGCTGAGGAGATGGCGCTGCTGGCAAGGCATCCTCCAGGCTGGTCGCCTCTCCGACGTGGTCTTCGGCTCTGTCGCTGATGGCTTCCTCGGGGCGATCGTACCCGTCAGGGTAGTACTCCTGGCTGATTTGAGCCTTGCGCACTGGGAGAAAGTCCTTCAGCTCCTCCCGGCAGGCTTTGGGAAACAGCGCCCCACACTCCAAGCATGTGGGCCTGCGCGCAGGCCCGCACAACACCAGGTCTAAAATCCGCTTGCGCCCTGATCGACCAGCGAGTCGCTAACCTCGCCATGAGAGGCGCATAGGAGCTTGGCTCTGGTGCAGTCGACTGCTGTCTTCATTGAGGGAGCTGTGGCTCGGCGGCCAGGTCGGGTACACACCTGTGGTAGGGCCGGTCCTTGTGGCAGCCGACGTATTTGTTCTCCTTGTCGTGGCTGCAGTCCAGGCGGCCACAGAACTCGCGCCCGCCGTAAGTGTGCCCGCGCTCGCAGCCGCTCAGATACTGGTCACGGTAGCAGCAGGCCGTACAAATGTGCGTGTCTGTGGTCGACACCATGTCGAAGTCCTCTGGGCGGCACAGGCCAACACGGGGCGCAATCGGCGTGAGAAGCCACTCGCAGCGCCCGCGCTGTGACGCGCCGGCAGCGGAATCGCTATGACGCCCCGGCGGCCGTTGGTGCTGTTCGCCGAGCAGACTTCCCGCAGAAGTTCGAGCAGCCGACTTATACATACACACGTGCGGCCACTAGTGTTCCGGGACCTACCCGCGAGCACCAGGTCCTCCCAGCTGAAGGCGCGGTGGTTCTTGCGGAACTGCATGATCTCCGGCTGGTTGTCTCTGCACGCCTGACGGGCGGGCGGCGGCGGCACAGACGCTCAGGCGGGAGAGAGAGCAGTACAAATAGCAGTCGTAGGGAGGGACATTTGCCTTCGTGGCGTTGATACGCAATAGGATGCAGCCGGCGGGTCTAGTGATGGCGTTGCCAACTCGGCGGCGGAAACTACTGTATTAGCCATGTA